>VWPU01007906.1:89743-203375 GCA_013398955.1 Callaeas wilsoni | reverse complement strand
GCGGGCGGCGCCGGGGCGGGCGGAGCTCTCGCCTTTCCCGCAGAGCTGGGGCGCTCTCGGGAGCGGCAGGAGCGGCAGGAGCGGGAGGGGCAGGAAGCCCCCCGGCCTTGCGAGGGGCTCGGCGGGTCTCCGCCGCCCTGCCCGGGCTGCTCCCGGCTGCTCCGGCGGGGACGGCTCTCAGGGAGCCGCTGTCGCTGGGCTCAGGTGCGAGCCTTGCGCTGCTGCTGCAGCCCCAGGCTTCCTTAGTCCCTTATGCAATTTTAAGGATTTTTCTCTAAAGTGCTGGCAAGTTTTTCTTGAACCCGGTGACTGTCCTAGGTCTGACACCTCAATTGCCTCAGGATGGAATCCTTTGGAGGCCTCAAGTTCTCTCTTTTCAGGGTATCGCATCACCTACGGGAACCTTCACTTTTTGTTGCTCTTTTGTGCAGTACCAGAAGTGCAGCGGGGTCTCGGATGGGTCCTGTGCGCCCAAACCGAGCAGTGTTGTAATCATCACTTGTGACTAAGTGTCACTTGCTGTGACTAAGAGTTGCAGAATAAGTTGGATATCCATGGCAGAACGCATGGAGAAATTGCTAAAGTAAACATTTTTGGCGAATTTCCCTGTTTTATTTTTATGCTATGAACAGTCGATTGGATTCTGCCCTTCCAAAATCCTTGGCATCAACAGTAGTGGCTTGCTGTATGCTTCAAGCACCTAAAGCTTTTGTTGTCCTTACAGTCCTTTAACTAATGGTTCCTTTAAGCAACTCACTAATGTGAGATGTCATGAAAAAGATCATGTCTTTACTTCGTGAGCCTGACTTGTATCCTGTTCATGCTCAGATCTTTCTTGTGCTGTGGTTCATATCAGGATCAGTACAAAACTGTTGTTGCTGATGCTGAGATGAAGGGTGACATTTAAAAACTGTTTGCAGTCTTTGTAGGAAATTGATGCTGCTGAATCATGTGGAACATAGAGCTGTCTGTGGCTCTGACCAGTGGTGTTTCTGCCATTGCTTGGTGTCTGGAGGAGAGCATTGTGCTACTGCTGGGATGGAGTCTTTTCTATTGTATTCTGGGTTGTGATTGCTATCTCCTCGGTGGAGATGGCATGAAGAGCTCCTTGGGACTCTTCCTCTCTATGGGAAGGTTACACTAGCATATGTTTTTCATATCTTGAGTCTCCCTCAGTTTTTTATCTCTTTTTATATATATCTCTTTTTTTTTTTCTTCCTTATTTTGACCTTAACGGCTTTTATTTCTCTTGTTGGCTTAATTGCCAGGTTAGTTCCTGAAAGGTCTTACTTCAACTAAATGCAAGTGGCTGCTCTTGTATTTTTTATGCATCTTTGGTCACATAGACTTCTTAATAATGGTTTTTGAAAAGTGAGATAGTAACTAATTTTGTGGTATTTTATTTCAGTTTATGTTCTTTCACCCCTTGCTGTGTCTTGAGCTCTGATCTGTTTGGTATGGTAATAGTAACTCTCAGAACAAATTAAAAAAGCATTTAATTTAGTTCTCATGTGATTGGTGATTCCTGTTGGTATTGGAGGAACAAGATCACTGTAAACCACAGTATCTTTATTAAACAAAAGTAAAAATTGCTATAATAGTAGTGCCTGATTTTTCTGGCTTCACTTGACTGTACACTGTCAAAGAATAATTTGAATCTCCATTATTTTGCCTGTTAGGGCTTGTCTCTGTGTAGTTTTGTGATACTTAACTACCATTGTTACCTGGCTACTTAAACCTAAAAGAGAACCTTTTAACAAAACACAGAAAGATGCATGATGTGTTTGATACTATTATTACTTATTTAATGTAATGGACAGTGTGGCTGACAGAGCAAATGTGGCAGGAACTCTCCTGTGCGTGTACAGTGCCCTTTGTCATGAGAAACGTGATTGTGCACCTTCTGTTAACTGATAAGCTGTTTTATCCGAATTTTTTTTATCCAATATACAGCGAATGATGCTTATTTCTTTTTGACTTTGCAGGTGCTGGAGCTGATAATGACCTTTATATAAACCAAGCTGTAGTATTTATTGAAGATGCAATACAAGTAAGTATAAATTTTTTGTTAGCTGTTATGCTTCCCATGCTGGATGTTTGTCACACACTCTGCCAGTTTTTAAGTTTTTCTGTGTTCGGGCAACTTTCGTAAACCATCGTCTCGATTTACAAAGCAAAACCAGAATTCCAGATTCCTGTGGTATGCAAGTCTCAGTGAATTTCTGCCTAGGAGAAATATGTTTTTCCCCACAATGAAGTAATCTCTTTAAAGGTTTCAGAAGACATGCTGGTTTGTGGAGTGATTTTCATGGTGGTTTTTTGTTTGCTTATTTGTTTGGGTTGGTTTGATTGTGGGTGTTTTGACTAACCTACTGCTAAGAGAAGCTATTTGAGCAAATCCTGTAATTCGCCTCTCAGTCTGACTACTTGCACATCTTAAGAGCTGGTAAAAGCTTAAGAGTTTAAGGCTGGCTTCAAGTGGGAAGCTGGAACTCTTCAGCTTTAGCTGAACTTAGTGCCTTTGGAAGTCTTGATTCCCTCTTTGTCTCTCGTTTACTGGCCATTACTGCAGGTTCCTAGAGCCTGTTGTCTCCCAGGCAGTGGGAATGCTGGAGGGCAGTTTTTGAGCTCCCTTACTGCATCTAGATGGCTTTTGGTTGGGAGGTATCTGGGAGTCAAGATGTATTTAAGGTGTGGCCAACTTTCTGGAAGCATCTGTGCAGCAGGGACAGAGTAGGAACAGCCCAGGAGCTGTCACAGAGGAGGGGACCAGATTTTGAGGATTCCTGAAGAATCACAGGCACTTCCTGATCTTAAAGCATGTTTTATTCAAAGACGTGGGTTGAGGTTTCTTCTATTCAGAATTAATGTGTTTGCATCTTATGGCTTGTTGGAAGAGAAAGACAAAAGGAGATACGAGAGTGGAATGAATTTTAGAGAGGGGGATTAAGTGGGTGGACCATTTTGGCGAGTACATAGAATAGTCACTGAGTTATTACAAATGCTGTTATTTGAAGTGATGACAGTGCTTGCTTCAGATGACTGCCACACAGTTTAATTATCAGAGCAGCTGTGTGGCCTTCAGATAGGAGAACTTCTTTACAAGCTTTCCTTTTTCACACATGTAGAGTACCTCTGTGGTCATGGGTGACCTGATGCTTTAATAATTAATAACATGTACTAATTTGGTTTGCTTTGGTAACTTGATCTTTGTCTTTGAGACAGACTGAATATAATGTTTGAATTAGCCTTTTTGCTTCCTGCCTTCAGTATCGATCTATTAATCACCGTGTGGACTCCGAATCCCTGTGGCTTTATCGATGGTACTATTCCAGGACTTGCCAGTGGTAAGAACTTGGTTATTGTCTTTGCTTTTTTTGTTTAAGAGTTAGTCTTTTTGAAAAATTACTCTTCATCTTTCTCCTTTGTTAGATAATTAGAGAATTGTGCTTTTATCCCGATAAAAACTTACTGTGGGAAGTAAGGGGATTGACCACGTGTAAACATGATCGAAGTGGAAATTAGCAAGTTTTGTGGAAGCGTGATGACGTAGATGGCTCTTTGGAACAGCCACAAGACTGTTGCATGAGTGGACTAATTAGCATGATGTACAGCACTGTGTGTTAAGAGTTTCCAAAGTGTCTATTTCTAAACATGTTGGATAGCCGTAAGATTGTTTGCTGCTGTTAGTTTCAAAAGGACACCACCTGAGGTTATTTGGTGGTCAGCAGTTACATCATCAGTGCAGGCAACAACATGCTAGTCAAGTGCTGCCTTGTGGTCTAACCTATTTGAGTGAAATATGGTATCATAAAGCTTGGTTCACTTCAAAGAAAATTGCTTTGCTGTAAGTATTTTGTTATTCTTTTGACTCATTTTGTGGCTGTTTTTTGGAGTTTGTTTTGGGATTTTTTTTTTGTTCATCTCTTTATGGTTTTGTTGGTTTTATTTTTAATTTCATCTCTCTCCAAACAGGATTTTGAGCTTAACCATTACTGTAATCTTGGCTTTGGCTTTCATTGAAGAGCCTTCCTCACTCACCGTCACATCGGACGTGCGGTACCGCCTTCCCGCCTGGAATCCTCCCTGTGGCCTCACGGAGAGCATTGAGCTGCTCTGCTTCCTTGTGTTTGTGCTTGATGTATCTGTAAAGGTGAGCACCTCCTTCATCTGGTATTGAATGTAACAGCAGGTGTGTGGTAGAATTTTCAAATCTTGCGTTTCCAGGATGACACTGCCTTGCTTTATTAGAGCCTCATTTCAGGTTAAATTAGTACGTGTATATTTACTAAATTAAGACTTTTATTCCCTTTTTTTAAACCTAATTTTTGTAATTGTGTGGGATAAGTGAAATCAATTTTCCTAAGAGTGCAATTATTTTGGCTTAGCTGCTTTTATTAGGCTATAAAATTGGGGTATATAATAAATATGTCAGGTCATTTACACAAAATAAAAGTGGCCAGAAAGTGACCTTTCTTGGGATACTTATTTCTGGAAAAACTCTTTTTATGTTTATTTAGTGGAGATTTTTCTTGCATTCAGAGGATTTCTCTCACATGGCCTATGTGCACATTTGACTTTTACTGACCTTTATTTCATTCTTGTAGAAAAAAATCTCTCAACAATATATTTTTGTTTGGATTTTGGAGAGCTTTTTAAGAGCACTAATGTAAAGTTACAAAGACTTGGAAAAAAATCAGTGCTGAGTTACTAGGGTAGTGGATTTTATTATTAAAGTAAGTGTTTGTTTCTCTTTTCTTTCCCTTGTCCAGAGTTATTTAATTGGATGGAAAGAATTTTGGAAAAATAAATGGCTAATGGCTTATATACTGACATTAATTGTTTCCCTTACCGATTGGATTGTGTCACTGAGTTTTTTCTGCAAAGAGGTAAGAACTGCTTTCTGCAGAAATAATCAGCAATTTAATTGTGGAGAGTGGCAGAGGAGAACCTGCAAAGGGAGAGCCAGCAGAGTGTGTGTGGTGTATTGGAGAATTAAAAGAAGAGGGTGAGATGGTTCACTTTGGTCTTTGATAGCTAGACAATGCGCTGAAACATGGAAAAAGTTTGGTGTAATGTAGCTTAGCAAAGAATTCTGTTTGATTCTTAATGTAAATTTTGTGTTTGTTGGTAAAATTAAATAGCACTCATTGCTTTAGTCTGTCAGCAGTCAAAGAGTGCAGGTTGCCTGGCACCAATTTTGTTGTGCAATTGGAGAGTTATATTCTTAACTTGATTGAATGGCAGAACCTCTGTAGTGATGTATGAGAAAAAGGTAATTATGTAGTTTAACAGCTGCTTTCTAACCTGAAGCTGTGCTGTCTTCCAAACAGTTGTGCCCTGACAGAAACATCAGGTTTGGAAATGGTTCTGGAAGTGCCCTCCTTGATGTAATAATGCACTCTCCCAGTTGGTTTTGTCTGCCACAGATTTACATTCAATTAGTTGTTGTGCACTTGCAATCCTTGCTATGGAAATATTAATGTGGTAAAAATGCTGGGAGGTGAATGACAGAGAGATGATCTTAAAATGTTGTAAAATCTTGAGGTGTGATAGTGGACAGGTAGTGTGAACAGGAGACTCCCAACACAAAGCAGTGACAGAAGGAGCAGCTGAACTGCTGGGATGGATGATCAAGAGAATAGCAATAAAGAAAGTGATTTTTACGTTTTTTTGCTGCTAAGTGTGGCCCACAGAACACTGATCCTAAAATGCAGGATGCTGAAAGACTTGAAGTAGCAAATAAGTGACAGGAATAACTTGAAGGCTTGCAAATGTCTTGCAAGAATCAAACAGATGATTTGCTGTAGTGTTGTGGGGGGGAAAAAAGCAATTACAGTTTGAGTCTTGTCAGAGACAGAAATCACTAAGTAATAAGCAGGCCGTTTAGTTATAAAGCAAACAGTCTGAAAATTGAAATCAAGCACTTATTTTTAGAATGTGTATTTCTTTTTATTGAAAGTAGCTCTCTATTAATTCCTTTCTTGAGATGGACCTTGGCAGAAAATACAAAAATGCCATCTCTTGCCGGATTGTTGTATCTACTGAGCAATAAAGTTAGATTGTTTCTAACTCTCCTCATTTGCAATCTCTCCTCGTTTTTGTAAGGTACGGAATCTTTTTTGTTTCGTGAGCTTAGAGGAGCAGAGATCACGTATTTTTCTGTTACACTGTTGACTTTGTTGATGTGTGTGTCAGTGCTTTTTGACAAACTTGCATTGAAAGTGTTTGTGCTGCCAGTCTTGCAGGAGCTCAGTGTCTGATCCCTTTGTTTTTGCAGAGTGTGAGAATAAGAAGAATCCTTCGCCCGTTCTTTCTCCTCCAGAATTCTTCTATGATGAAGAAAACGTTAAAAAGTATCAACAGCACACTGCCTGAAATGGCGAGGTGGGTTATAGCACAGAAAACATCCTTTCACAGCAGGCAGGTTGTTAGCCTTTGTGTTCTGATGTGGAGCATCTGAGCAGCTTCCTTCTGGATGGGGTAGCTAAGTGCTCAGTGAGATAGGTCACAGTGGGTGGAGATTGTGGCAACTTTTTGATTCCCTTTTGTCAGTTAAGGATCTCTAGACTGTGACGTGACTGTGTACGTGACACAGGTTTTTTAATGCTAGTCAAGTGGGAGGTTTTAATTCTGCTTTTGTAAGCACTGTTTTAAGCGAAGAACTGAGGCACAGAAGTGTGATTTTTATTTTGAATCAAAACTCACATCTCCTCCTGTTATCTCCATATAACTTCTTAAAAACACCCCTGGTTTTCTTTATGTGGCATCATTTTGCATTTGAAAGGATACTACATGTAGCAAAGAATATAAAGAATAAAATAAAGTTACTGTGAACACGTGTGATATATTTTCTTTCCAACAGTGTTGTTCTGCTGCTGGCTGTTCATCTGTCTCTCTTTACCATGTTTGCCATGCTGCTCTTTGCTCGAACGAAGGTAATCAACTCTATTGCTGCTTTGGTGGATCTGGGTGCCTTTTTTCTGTACTAGCACAGCTGCTTCTTGTCTAGTTTTATAGTCAAACTAGTGAAACTTGTTTGCCCTGAAAAGGTCACGTTACCTTGTCAGACTTGCTGAGATGAGTTTGAAGTCCATTTGGAGAGTTCTAACATGTGCATAGTGTTCATGTATGTGGGAGACTTCCTTATGCTTTCATGTGATTTGATCCTTTGAGTTACTTTCGCTGCTTTTGTTGAAATCCTCTGTGCTGTTCTGTCTCCAAAGCTCTTGTCACTTTTCCATTCGTATTATCACTCAATTCTTTTTTTCTTTTCCCTGTCTAGCTTTTTGCTAACTTTAGTTTCTTCTGAGTTTTCTCACCTTTCAATACTGGTATCCCTGCCCATGCCCTGGTAGGTTTTTGCCTGTTTGGTTTCTGATCTCTTTGGGTTTTCCTCTCATTTTTCTCTTCCTGCTTCCAAAAAGCAAAATTGAAATTTTGTGGTTAAAATTTTTTTGTTCCAGTAATCTTGGCATGTTCCTTCTCTTCTAGACTTCCTGTATCTTAATTTATCACACTCAGATAATTTGGATTTTTTTTCATTCTTACTTTTTAAGGTCTTCCGTAAATATGTTACTGTGAACACAAAAATGTCTTGCATACTTCTCCCAGTAATTTTGGTCCTGTCCTTAATCTCAGTTTTGCACCTTCATTTCAACTGTAATTTGCACTTGAGCCAGCTTCTAGTCTTCCTTATGATCAGCAAATTCCCTGAATTCCCATGTTACAGAATCTTTTGAATTAGAAGCAGAGCTCTGTTTTCCTACTTTGTTTAGTTGCCTTCTGGACCTTTGTATTATCTCTGTTTGTCACATCTAATTTCAGTTAGGAGCTTCCCAAGCAGATGTGTATTTATAACTTGTATACCTAAACCAGTCACTTCTGTGTACATTGAGGTAAAAAATAACAAATCAGAGAACGGACTTTCCTATTTTGGTTGTGCTGCTCTGACATCCATACAAACTAATTTTATCTAGCACGGCAAAATACCGCAGGCAAGTTCTAAAAGTAGGCTTTTTAATGAAATTCATGACTCTGCATTTTTGCATTGTCTTGTGTGTGTCCTCTAAGGTTACATATTCCAGTCTTTGCAGCAGATTCAAGAGCTTTTTGTCCTGTGCTGCCTGACTCATGTTTGTGTTGTTTGCACTCTGCATCTTTTTTATCTCTTCTTGACCTCAGGGGGAAAAAAAAAAAGTGGAGGATCCAAGATCAGCCTCCCAGTGTGTTTTTGATGAAGGTTCTGACATTATCTGAGCTTTTGGAGATCATTTGATGTTTCCACTGAGCCGCAAAACAATTTTGATGACCCTGGTTGCCAAAGTAATTGCAAATACATTTTTGGGTGTTGTAGCACTGATCTTTCTTTCTTAATTTCCTTTCCCCAAGATGTTTAAGCTTTATGTGATGTTTTCATTGACACAGCATTTTAAATATACATTCTTTTCAAAACAGAACAGTTGCTTGTTTCCTACCTGCCCAGCAATTTCTGTACTGTGCACAGGTGTTAGTTACAGCATACTGAAGGGGATGGCAGGAGGAAGGGGAAAACCTTGTTTTGAGTAATGGTGTAACTTCAGTACCAAAACACTAATTCAGAAGATGTTAAGTTTTCTATTTGGAAGTTAAAGGGGGTTTGAGAGGCAGTCTGAGTATGGTGGTAGAGCTGCAGGTGTTTGAGAGGCGTTTATAGGAAGGATTTTTTGTGGTTATTGTGGCCCCTCTTTGTTACTGAGGAAGCTGGTTTGTTTCTTTGGTTTTTCTGTTTATTTTTTTTTTAAATCATATTCAGGGAGTCCTTTTATCTGCAGTATACCAGTATCTCTTGCAGACTAAGAGGTGATGCTTTTTCTATCAATCCAGTGTCGCTTCAGGGTCCTATACTATCAGTTTGTGACATGATTGTTCTTCTGGGTCTGAGGTGCTAACTAGACATACCTTCTGTGTGGAGCTTCCTGTTCTTCCTTGTGTTTTTTAATTGCTGTTAATAAGTGATATGATTGCTCTGTATTCATACACATTCACTTAATTTTTGTGTTTGGCTTTTGCTTTTTCCACGGGGTAGATTTGATTACATGTGTAAGAAATTGATTGTTGACTGATGTTAATTTTTAAAAAAAAAAATTAAGTTTTTTTCCCCCTTCCTTGGTAAGACAGTGATTCCTCAGTATTTCTCTTAACAATGAGCATCTCTTTGCGTAGGATAACCAGCAGGATAAGGAGTGGGTGGTGTATTTCCGGAATTTGCCAGATTCCCTGACGTCACTGCTGGTCCTGCTGACTACTGCAAATAATCCTGATGGTGAGCAGTCTTTCAGAAATGACTCTTGTCTCTCCTTTTGGAGAACAACAGAGTAAGATTGCTTTGTTCAGACTACTGTAATCATTCTTTGAGCTGATGGTTCTTGGTACAGCCAGAGGAACGTTGTGTAAAGGTTTTTCATGCCTTTAGTAACTTGATTCTTGCCTTTCTGTGGTGTAATTATATATGCCACTCTAAAGTCCAGCTCTGTGAGAGCTTTTACCAATTGCCAGAAATTCATAGAGGTCTCCACTGTGCATCTCAATCATTAAAATATTATTTCCTATTTTTGTTAAACTTTGATACAGTGATGATGCCTGCATATTCTAAGAATCGAGCATATTCAATCTTCTTCATCCTCTTCACTGTATTAGGTAAGTTACCTCTTGTCTTCAGCAATGTAAATGCACTTCAACTTTGACACTTGTGCATACCAGCTACACTGTTTTATTTTTCTAGGAAAGTTTAATCATGAATTTCTCTGGTTTTGTGATTCTTCCAATTATTGTAAGATCATTTTCATGTAAGGTACTTACGGTTTGGAGTTTTTTGGTAACATGTCAGAGAGGAGTGGATACATTACAGTATATTCAAACATTAAAAACATTTTGGAAGTCAAACACAAGAAAACTAACCCTCTTTAAGTTTTCCATCTGATTGACTGCATACATTGAAACTTCTTTGAGAAACAGATATTTTTCAGTAAATTTTAGTGCCTCTTTTTCTCCAACAGGCAACTTGTTTTTGATGAATTTGCTTACAGCAATTATATACAACCAGTTTCGAGGGTACCTTCTGGTAAGTAAAGCATTCCTAATTTCCATGTTCTGCCATAACCTTGAACCTTTGAAGAGTTAAGTTTCATCTGTGTATTAAAGGAGCCCTCCCACTCTGGTTGCAGATACAGTTTTAATGTACTAAATGTTCTTTGATGTAGATAATTTTCCCTTTATATGCTGTTATAGCTTGATCCCCTCCCGTGACAAAATGACCTGCTTGTGTGCTTCTGTGTATGCTGTGGATCTGTAATTTTGACTGTTATAGAGGAATAAAAAGAAACTGTTGTATGACTGAACAAGGACACGTGACTTAGTAACTTAAACTTGGTCTCTGTGAAGGAAATCTGCTGTGCTGTTTAAGTAGCTGTTGTTGCAGATCATAGAATATTAAGGGGTCGGAAGGGACCTAAAAGATCATTCAGTCTCACTCCCTCTGCCGTGAGCAGGGACACCTCCCACTAGACCAGGTTACTCAAGGCCTTACCCAGACTGGCCCAGTAGCTTTTCTGGTAGAGTTCCAGAGAGAAGGTGAAGTTTGTTGGATAATAAGCCCAAGGCAAGATTACACAGAAGGAATGGTCCCCACCCTCTTGTGGCAGAGGGGTGTGTAAGCAGAATAGGTGCAGAGAGGATTTTTGGTAATCCTTTCCTTCTCCTCTGTTTCATCACCTCTTTCTCAATTTTCTTCTGTCTTACATGACAGCATGACAATCTGACTACTGATAAAGTGACTGAGTTTGAAAGTATTACTGCATTAAAAAAAAGCATGAAAAACCATAGTTCTGGATTTGTACTTTTAGGCCAGAAGATGGAGTTGGACAAGCTCTTCTCTCTGCACACTAGCATGAATTTCTGTGAATGCTTGAGCTTTGCTGTTGCCAGCGTCTCTAGAACAGGCATATGCCTATGCACTCCATAATTGAAAATAAACCATAACCTGGATGTTTACTTGAATTCCAGGGACTTGTTTGCTTACTTGCTTCCTTCCTCCTTGTACATGGAGTTCTTGGAGGGAGTGAGGCCTAGGGCAGTCTCCTGGTCTGATCTCTAATCACAAATCTGGGATGTGTGCCCAAGGATCAGTATATTATCTGGCCATAGGACACAGTGGTGCCTGAAGTGTGAGTAAATTGTTTCCTCTGTGGTGTTTTTACTGCTCAGAAATCAGTTCAGTCCTCCCTCTTCAGGAGGCGGCTGGGAATCCGGGCTGCGTTTGAGGTGCTGTCTTCCCTGAAAGAGACTCCTGCTAGTGCACAACAGTAAGTGAAGAATCTTGTAACAGTAGATTATCTAACAAAAAAAAGGAGTAGATTTTTGGTGGTCATCTTGTTTTGTTTTAATATATTTACTGAGGGTCCGTTCTCGAATATGGCAGTTTGTTGCTCATCTCAGTTATTTATTTTTTCTTTAACTGGATGTTCATAACACACTGTTTGGGACTTTTATGGAGTCTGTTTCCTTTTTTCCTGCTTCTAGTTTTAGCTACTTTTCAAAACAAGAAAGAGGTAGGAGCACATCTGAAACAGCTCATTTTCCCATCTATAAAGTTGTCTGTAGGAGGGCCCATTCTGTTTTCTTTTAAATAGGTCCTGTGTCAGCGTTGGGGCCTTACTACAGGTGCTGCAGAAGGCTGAGATGGATTCTCGCTGCAAGCAAGCCATCATGAGAGTAAGAACTGGATTTTCTTAGCCTTTACGTTGGTGGTGATCAATCCTGACTAGCAAATGCAGAGATCTGCCCTCTGTTGCAGCATTCCTGGGATCATAACAGAATAGTGGCACTACTACATGGGACTGAAAATTGAAGTTTGTCAAAAAAGCATGTGATCCCAGAGAGGGAAAATAGAAAAGTCCAGACACATCCTCCAGTCACGTGGCAGTGTTGTGTTAAAGCAGAGCAATATTGAACCTTACTCTAACAGCCTGAATTACATCTTTATTCCTAGATTTACAAGGTAGTCTGAGGGGTTTTGGCAAAATTTGCAGATGTTCCTGTTGCAGATGTTGATCTGAATGTTTCTCTTTCATGTGAAGTCACTCAAAATGTTTTCCTGTGACCAACTGTCAGCTGCCCAGTTCCAGAAGCTCTTTGAAGAACTGGACAAAGATGCCATTAAGCAAGTATGTATGTGACCATGATTTATAAAGCATCAGAAGTTGTCTGGTCTTGTGCAAAAATAAGTGAGAGTACTCTAGTTTAAAATGTATAAACAAACTTTGCAACATGTGAACACAAGGTGTGATCACATGGCATTGATTTTTTTAAGCTTTTCATGAGCTGCTTTTATAGCCACAAACAAAATGGCTTTGGGGGCTTTTACAGCATTAGTTTGGAATTGCTAGGTGGTGTTAAATGTACAAAATGCATCTTTGTTTATTCTGTCAGCATTTTTAAGTGAGTTGGTCAGGCAAAATAGCCCAAAGTCTTTTTTCTCCAATTCCTGAATGAAGAACAAAATGTGGATTCTCTCAGTGTTGAGGAGAAGATGGGCAGAAAGCAGATTTCTCCACTTGGAAAGAGAAGAGAGAGAGAGAGAAGAGAGAGAGAGAGAAGAGAGAGAGAGAAAGACAAAACAAAACACTAAACTTTTGAGGGTTAGGAAATGTTTTCTTCTATGTTTGCATGTAACTATGACTTCAGAATTAAATGTTGGGAAATGGGGAAGGGATATGTACAATTAGTAGCTTGGTGTTTAGTTTATCTGCTTGGGGCATTGGAGACAGGTTGGATTGTCTCCCTTCTCTGCCATTACCTTGTGTTGTGCTATAATCAGGAATGGTCTCTTGCTGCTAATAGCCACAGCTGGAAAACATTTTCCAGATGAAATGTCCAGATTAGCCTGTGGCCCTGAAATTTTGCTTTGAAAATGTCTGCGGTTTTTTTAATCTGAGATTGGGTGCGTTTTTAAAATTATTTTATTATTTTTAAAATGCTTATGCTTTGTGACTCAGCAAATTCTTTGTGTTCTTTTCAGCACCCTCCCAGTCCAGAGTATCAGTCCCATTTTATGCAGAAAGTGCAGTTTGCCTTTGGCCATCCCTACTTTGGCTACTTGGGGAATGTGGTAGCCCTGGCAAACATTATTTCTATTTGTGTAAGTAAAGGTTTTTTTGTTGTGGGGTGGTGGTGGTTTTTTTTTCTTTTTGTGATTGTTTTTTGGTTCTTCTCTGCTACAAATTTAATTTCTGCTTTTGTTCTTTAATTTCTCTTTAAATAACTACTTTTTCTAGCAGATGTTGAGTTTATAGCCTGCTTTAGTCATGCAAAGTCTGAAGAGGGAATACCTGCAGTTAAAAATGTATTTTGATCTGCTTGAAAAGGTCTATGCAAAGCATGAAAGACTGTTCTTGTGCTTAAAAATCTGTTTTCTGTAGCAGTAAAGCAGTAGATTCATAAAATATTTTATGTTTAAGGTGGTTTTGGTGATGGATGCAGATAAACAGCCATCTGAAAGAGATGACTTCTTCCTGGGGGTAAGATGTAACAGTATTCCATGCAGTTATTGCTGTTTCCTGACTTGTCAGTTATTCTAATGGTTGTTTTTATTTTGGGGGGTGAAGGCTATCAACTGCTTCTTCATCCTATACTATCTGCTGGAAATGTTGCTGAAAATCTTAGCAATGGGCTTGAAAAGATACTTGTCTTATCCAAGCAATAGATTTGATGGACTTCTGACAGTAATTTTGCTGGTGAGTGTTTTGTTAGCCTAAATATTCTTGGATTTGTTGGCTGGGGAGGTTAGGAACTACAAGAGCTGGTGGGACTGCCTTATTCTCAGCACTGATCTGCTGAGCTGAACAACATGAGCCACTGCTGTGGGTTCTGTGGCTTGAAAGTTTACATGGTTCTCTTAGGGTCTGTGTTTTGAAGGTAGGCTTATTTAATTCCATGGAAAAGGTGCTTTTCTTGATAAGAAGCCTTTTTAATTTTATTTGGAAAAATTCAGCTCTTGGAATAATTGCATGAGGCATTCTGTTTCACAGTTTAAAACCACTTTTCTCTTTAAATTTAAAAAAAATTTATCAGGCTATTATAATAATTATTTGGTCAAAGCCTGACGCCCCTGTGGCAGATGAGGCCAAAATCATGGTTAATGGTATTCACTTTTATGTGTCACTATTGGGTGCTCTATGTACATTTGGTTAATTTGGGGAATAAGTAGGCAAATATGACAATTCAGAGCTTCAAAGTGAGTCAAATTAGTGACTTAAAGCTCTTAAAAATGTTTCCTGTCAAGAAGGTTATGTAATTTTGGGAACTCAGAATTATGAAGTAAAGTTTTGAGGGTTTTTTTTGGTTTGTTTTTCTTTCCCAACTAAAGGTTCTGGAGATTGCAACTTTTGCTGTGTATGGATTTCCTCACTCTGGCTGGTGAGTAACCTCTGTGACCCGCTGCACTTTGCTCAGTGGCTGGGGTGGGTCAGGGGAATACACACACACGGTCATGCTTACACACCTCATCCTGCTGTGATCGTCAACCCAGGCTTTAATTTACCAAATCTGATAGAATTTTGCACCCTTGTAGTCACTAGAGGCCATGCAATGTGGATAAATGAAAGTATTTTTCTTTTTTCCTAGTGTTTTAGAGTTCTGTGTAGCTCTTCTGAGAAGGATGCATTTGTTTTAATTGTAATCTGATCTAAAATAATATCTTGGCAGATCTGTGCTTACCAGGGGTGCAGGAGTGGGAATTTGGTACAGCATACACAACCATCTATAACCTAATACATTTCAGTATCAGATTGTCCATTAATCCAATTATATGAGCTCCCAAACAGCTGATGGAACCTCTTCAACCCAGTATAGATTGAAGGCTGAGGTTTTTTCATGCTATAAAATGTAGTAAAAAAAGTTCCCATGGACTTATACTATTTGTCTATACTGGAATAGCAAGCAGTTGTATTTTGATTTTCTTAAGTTCAAACAGCTTTTGGATAACTATCCTGATTTCATTTTTGTTATGAAAAACATAAAAATCATTGCTTCATCTTAGAATTTGAAAATTGCCTCCACAAGAATAGAGGAAAGCAAAGTAATTCTGGAAGATTTCCTGAATCTTCAGGAGTGATTCATAACACATTCTGTTACTTTGTGTCTTCATACAAGCTCACACTGAAGACACTGGCACTCCTTGATTTTTCAGGATATTTGTTATGTTGCCATCAAGAAGTTCTCTTAATTTACAGTAGAATATCTGAAGAGAGTTAGACCTTATGGTTTTAGAAGGGTTTATATTTGAATACTACTTGTGTTCCTATCACCCAGAAGTAATGGTTGCCAGAAGAGTAATTGCTACAGACTAATGATGTTAATTATTGATGTTATCATTATGTTTGGGCTTGATTTTGCCCTTTGATTCTTAAATGTAGGCAATTGTTTGCTCTCTCATCTTGGAGCACCAGTAATTCTTGTCAGGTCTTTGTGTCAGTCTGCAAACAGATTACAACCCAGATGAGTCACTCTGAGTCCTAATTCGTGCTGATGTTACATCCACAGACCAAGCAATCACCAACTTCAGGGCAGGACAATGATGCTGCTGTTATCTAGAATATGCCTTCTGTTCAGTGTTATCTTAAATAACTTCTTTCGTTGTTAGAGATGAATGTATTGGAGGTACACATCACGATTTAACATCCCTGTTACCAAGGACCTTTTTCTTTAGCAGCTTTAGTCCCCCCACCGCCTGCCCTCCTTTCCAGCCAAGAAGCATTCAGCATGCTCATGTAAAAGCTAAAATTCAGGGCTGAGTTTCGAAGTGTATGCCCACCTCCCATGGAATATACACATATAAGGAAGAAGGTTGACAAGACCGTCTTTTAATGTTGGGCTGTTTTCAAAGCCCTTCTTCAGCCAGGCATACCCTGAAGGATTAATGCCCATCTTTGTGCAAGTTCCTGCAGTATCTCCCTCTGGCAGTCCTTTTGATTCACTTTGTTTTCTGAAAGGACCCTCTTTGTTGCCTCCTCCCCAGGAGAAGGCACAAATACTCCCTTCAAAGAGCTCTCTGTGCATATTTAAGAGCCCAGGCTAAAGGGATTCCTTCCTTCGTCAGTTGTTTACTGTAGCTGAGATTCTTGCTAAGTAAATGAATGTATTTACAATTACCTGTAGCCCTGTAGATTTAACTGTGTCTTGCTGTCATGGGCTGTTCCTCTGATTTGTTACCTTCTTCTGTCTTTCCTAGGAGGCCTGAGTTCATGGGCTTGTTATCCCTGTGGGATATGGTGCGACTGGTGAACATGTTAATTGTGTTCAGGTTCCTGCGGATTATCCCCAACATGAAGGTGATTGCTTTTCCCTCCACATCTCGGATTTTTTTTGTTGGTCAAGCTATAAATTTGCTTAGAGCCTTTCATAATAACATGTAGGTTGAAATTCTCTTGCATGAGTGAAATGGCTCTGCTCTAACCGTCCTGACTTTTGCACAGCCTCTCACAAAATCACTGTCCCTTGAGCTGGTTTTCTCTGGTGAGGGAATAGGCAAGTTCTTTTGATGTGATTCTTTGTCCTTTTAGTAAAAATTTGATGTGGATTGGAAGTGTGATGAGTGTCATACGTACAAAATTCTGCTCTG
Organism: Callaeas wilsoni; assembly: GCA_013398955.1. Lineage (NCBI taxonomy): Eukaryota > Metazoa > Chordata > Aves > Passeriformes > Callaeidae > Callaeas > Callaeas wilsoni. The sequence goes on along the minus strand of VWPU01007906.1, from coordinate 186,718 downwards.
TTTTAGTTCATGGCTTTGGTTGTTACTACACTGCTGGATCTGGTGAAAAACTTAAGAGCCTTTGCAGGAATCCTTGTGGTAAGTCATGATGCAAGATTGTAATTTCCTTTGTTTTAGTATAATAAGGGTATGTCGCCAACAAAGTTAACAGTGTTCTTGTACAGTCACCACAAGCAGTAACATTTCATCTTAACCAGCCGGTTCTTCTCCAGGGCATGCCTTGGAAAGCCACAGTAAACTGCTGTTTTGTGATGGCCAGCACACAGTGGCAGTGCCTCATTTAGCAGGAGTATCTTTAAAAGATTGATTAAAGCTTCCTTTGAGTGTTTGCCTTAGCTTGGGTAGTGTGGATTCAAATAAAAATTCATCCATGCTAAAAGTAGACCAGTTTTCCTTACCCTGATTTGCTTATGTTAAATTAAATAGCAAAACAACTTTAAAATTGTTTTTTGCTGCGAAGGTCTTGAGATGGCATGTTTGAACATGATCTTTAAGAGCCTCTGCCATCCTGTTTTAGGTGTGTCTGTGTAGAACATGGACTCAGCAAACATGTGATTAAAGGGTGGATCACAGTGTGCGATGTCCATTACATAAATTCTCCAACCTCTTGAGTTTCTGGCTTTGCAGCCATATCTTCCTGGTAGGGCAAAGAAGTGCCTGGGTAGGTTCGGTTTTGCTGTTATTCATGGGTTTTTGTAGGGTACCTTAATTTGAGTGGTTAAAGACCAGTGATTTGTTGTTCTACTCTACATACCTAGCATGCAATTTAACCAGAATATCTATTTTTGTCATTAATAATCTCTACTTCTATCTGTAGAGGATAGGCCTTAAATTGGCTTGTGTTGCACTTTGAAATAAAGATATTGGTTGGGGCAAAACTAAGGTGGTAAAAACCTTGTTGTGCTGTACAAGTCACACTTAGGAGACAAGTCTGCCACAGTGTTTGCCCCTTCCGTTAGTTTAATTTGCTTTTACTTGAGGCTTCGTGGAAGCTCTTGCTGAGCTTCTGCTGTAGTGAAATCTGACTCCACTGCCAGCTGATGCAAAATATCTTTCCTAATGTTAACCCAGAACACACATGCTGATTAAATAATGTAACTGATTAGCTAATTTCTCTGGCAGTGAGTGTTTTAAATATATCTTTTTTCAAAGCATAAAATTAATTTTATTGCCGAGCCAGATACCCCATCTTCTGGCAGGCTGTGAAGTGTCAGCTTCAGCTTACTCCAGTGGTGTTCAAAGTTCATAGGCCAGGGCAGTTCTCTTGTATTCCTTCCAGACTTCCCATTCTTGGATTTGTTTTGCAACAAAATAGAAAAAAAAGGACTTTTTGTTTGAAGACTCAGCTTGCTTCAAGCTTTCCTGGGATAAGTGGCTCCTTCTCAGAGAAGCAAAGCTGTACGTTATTTCTAGAACAATATTTTTAGGATAAAAATTGCAAAATCACCTAGGCAACTGCTAAAGACTGAAAGGTGTCTCTGTAAAAAGAAGTTTGCATTTCTAACAATTAAAAGACAGAGGTTCCCAAATCCTTCATGTTATTGAAAACTTTAGTTTTAGACTAATCTAAATTTTTTTTAAGAAGGTTGCTGGTGGAATATAAAATACTGACTTAGTTTTGTCTTTCAGGTAAGCTTACTAAAAGCTTATTTTCATTGACTCTAGCAGAAAACTCCTCAGATGTTTAGATTGTTCTTAGTAAATACTGGTACTGAGTTTTGGTTTTAAGTCGCTATTCTGCAATGTTTATAGTTAAATACCAGCATGCTGAGACACGGAGAAGTAAAACAGATGATAAAATGGTTTAATGTATTTTAACAACTGAAAGTTAGGTAGAATATGAAAAAGTAAGAGCAAGCAGTTGAGAAGTATTTTCACTTTAAAAGCTTCGGGCACTGTTCTTGATGCAATTACCTTAACTGTGGTACTAATATAAATTCCATATTAATTGCATTTTGCTTTCTTACTTACTAACAGAAATATTCAAAGCTAATAGTTGGTTGTGTTCCTTCCAGGTGGTTTTCTATGCATTTGCTATAACTGGCATAATGCTATTTAAAGGTGCTGTTGTTCCCTTGGGAAATACCAGGTAACATTCTAAACATCACCGCTCAGAAAGAATCTGTTTCTCAAAAGCATCTGCAACTTTTTACCTCTGAGCTGTTTTTGGTTGGTTTTGTTGTTTGTTTTTTTTTTTTTCTCTTGGAGCCACCCTACTTTTAACGTTAAATCATGAGTCTTCATTATCTGTTACTCCTTCTGTTTGTTCTTGCTGCTTGAAATTGCAGGAATGCTTATCTGTAGCTTGGAATTTTACCCTGCTTTATCTGAAATACTTTTTTGAACTGTTTCCCTTGTTTTCTGCCCATATGAGATACTCTGGCTTTCTACAAGGCTCTCAGAAGAACTCTAAGGCAGGGTCCACAGGGAGCTGTGTTCACATCAGCCTGTAATTCTCTTGCAGTGCTGCCAACACCACACATGATAATGGCACTCTGCAGTGTGGGACCTATGAACAGCTGGAATATTGGCCCAACAACTTCGATGACTTTGCTGTGAGTCTGATCACGGATGGAATCCTGCCTTCTTCCCCTCTCTGCTTGTCTTCCCTCCTCATCTTCTGAGGCTTAAATCTGTGATACACCCTCTTAAACTGTGTTCTACTCGTGTAATTTAGGCAGCAGTGGTGACCCTCTGGGATGTGATGGTGGTGAACAACTGGCAAGTCTTTTTGGATGCGTTTTCAAGATATTCAAGTCCGTAAGTAGCTGTAATAATACTGAAGAAGTCCCATATAAATCCAGCTTATAAGGTACCTGAACAAGAGGTGTACGCATAGCACAGTTCCTACCATCTGCTCCGGGGGGTGCTGCTTACCTTTCTGTCGGATCAATTCAGATATACAGAAAACAAACCTATTCTGTGGTTTTTTTTCTGTGGGCGAACTATTTTTTTAGACTTAAAACCTTGGGCATATCTTTCATTTGTATTTAATGACTTCATGGGAATGTTTGAATGAACTGGATAGCGCTTGGGTTGAGCTGTTCCAGTGACCCTTGGCTGGTTAACCCAGGAGAGTGAGTCTGTTTAGCTAACTTAATGAAAAACAAACATTTTTTGGTTTTAATTTTTTGATCCAGACCCCGTTGTCCATTAAGAAAGTAGTAGTATTATATTTCAAGGAAAAAAAAGTGATTTAATGGTGCTCTGCTGACTTTCAGGCTGAGGTTAGTTACTGCCTCCTTTATGTATTGTCTGTTCATCTGATCTGCAGGTGGGCAAAGATCTATTTTGTAGCCTGGTGGTTGATCTCCTCTGTCATATGGGTTAATCTCTTCGTAGCTTTACTTCTGGAGGTAAGGAAGTGTGTTTATTTGGTGTGAGGTCCTGAAAATGGGTTCTAATTTGTGTAGGAAATGAGAAGAACTCAGACAACTTTGTTGGGTTTGTGTTGCAACAAAATAGAAAAAAAAGGACTTTTTGTTTGTTTTGTTTTGTGTGCTTACTTTACCTTTCTCCTTGCTGCCCTATGCCCAAGGAGCTGAGGAAATGTTTTCTTTTTCCTAGAGAATTGTATGTTTTATTTGCAATTTTGTCACAAAACTTACTGTGTCTCATTGGGTACGTACAATTTCATTGTATCACTCTCTTTATTATCAAGCTGAGAAATATTTTAAGTATTATAAAATTGCTTGTCTCTTGTACTTTAACATTTAAATTCAGCATTAGTTATTCAGTCTGCAGGCTTTTTGCATTTTAATTGTCAGCAAATGAAGTTAGCAATTTAAATTTTAAATTTTTATTTTATTTGGTTCTCCTGTGTTTCTTCCCACCCCAGTTTGAATTACCACCATTGTTCAGTTCCACACTAGAGGAGTGGAACTGATTATTTATTTTCAAGAGGTCATATTCTAGAGTTTTTCAGAGGAGCCGTGGGAGTGCAGTTGCCTAAGCAATGCCATGAAGAACATATAGTTCTACTAGTTTCTCACTGCATACTTTCCTGCAAATCCAAATTTCTGATGGTGAAGGGAATGCTAATCATAACCATCTCCTCCAAGTTCATCATTGTAGACATCTCTTATAGGTAGTGGAGGGATCTGAGAACCTGTAGAGGGCACTTCACCCCGTCTTAAACCCTATGAAAGTTTCTTTTGGAGATGTTCTTGTCATTGCTGACTGCACTGAGGATTAAAACTTACTGCAGTAGGAAGAATGGCAAACTTGCAGTCTAGGACATCTTCTGCCTACTTGCTTCTGCAGGGCTGTGGCCGAAGGTTGCTGTCAGAGCCAAGATGCAGCATCCCATAGGCAGGAGAGCAGGATGTCACTAATTTTCTCCCCCTCCTTTTTTTTTCTCTGAGCTGTGTGTCTACTCCCTAGGAATTCATTTGTCAGGGTTATTCAAAATGCATGAGGGAATGTGACAAAACCAGTAGCTGAGTTTAAGTTGTGATGCCTGTACTAGCAGCATGGTTATATATTGCTGGGTTTTTAAAGAGGAAGAAATTCATATCAGGTGAAGTCTTGTGGGCAGTTCACACAATTGTCTTGGGGAGGCAGTCCTTGCTAGGATCTGAAGGCAACAGGACTGTCTTCTGCTCTGCTGTTCTTTCAGTTTGTGATGAGAAAGTTATTTCATTGCTGAACAGAGGCCTGAATACAGTAGTGACCTGCAGCAAGTAAATAAGCTGATGCCTAAATAAATCAGTGCTCTGACACCATGTAAAAACAAACCTCACCCCCCTCCCAAACCTTATCTGCAAACATAGTGACCTGATATGACCTCTTTTCTGGTGCTGTCAGAATAAGCCTTTATATTTTCTGCTGTTCCTTTTACATTTCAGAACTTTATTCACAAGTGGGACCGTCGCTGCCAGCGAGAGTCTCTTTCAGATATTGAGTACCAGAGGACAGTTGAACTCATGTTCAGGTGAGTTGGGCTGGACTTGATAATCAGTGTAGTTTTTTATGTTTGTCTGTTTTAAAGTAAGTATGGTGGCTGCAAGATGTCTTCTGTTTCCTCCCTTTGAAGCAAACTGTTTCATCTGTTAGTTTGAAGAAATTGGGCAAGTGCTTTAGTTAGGCCTGCTTTAAGCCAACTTGGTAGCCTAACCTTTATATGCTTTGTGCTCTTAGCAGGGTGGGAGAAGAGGTGCTGGGGGTGAGGGGAACAACTGCTGAGGGAGGAAAAAACAAGGGAAAGAAGAAAAGGGAAGACGAGGAAAGTTATGCATGTTCTTGGCTTATTATGAAATTGTGGGTGGTGAGTTGATACTTGATGATCGTGCATTAGTGGAACTTGTGGTGCATGTTGGATACTCAATAGTAGCGCTGGGAGCATGTTTTCATTTGGGAGTTTTTTCAGGAAAACAGATCTACTGACCTTCAGTTGTATTGTACTGTGTGCAGGAAATTGCTTCCCTGCTTCTTATGGGAAAACAGCTGCTGGTTTCCATGACACATCTGTAGAGGGTGGATCACTTGCAAGTAGATGCATCTTTAGGGAGCATCAGCTTATTGTAATTTTAATTCCTTGTTTCATTCCTGAAACAAGCACACGTTACATCTCAGTGTGTGCATTGCAAAAACAAATGCTGAGAAGCTCCCTTTGCTGCCCCTAACAACTCATGCTTTTTCTTTGTAGAGATGTTTTGGAAGAACCTACAGAGGAGGAGTTGATGGAGAAACTGCACCAGCACCCACACCTGCAGTTATGTAGATGACTGGTGGGAAGGACTGATTTATTTAGACCTCTGTTTTCTTGAGGTTGTCAGCTGGAAGAAACTGAATGGATTTTCTGTGAGATGCTGTTACGAGAGGGGCTTGTAGGACACTATGTGAAGTTTTGCTTGGCAATTCTCTGCAGAAAGGTTTTTTATTTTGGGTTCATATCTTTTTTTGAAAAAGGCTTGAACCTGGCTAACTTGATTTTAAGTTGCAATTTTAGAAGGAGTATTGCAGCTGTTATTTTTATAGGGTGTTGATATCAGAAGGTTTTATTTTCTTTTTTTAATAGGGAAAGTCTGTTTAAAATGACAGTGCACTTTAAAACATGAACTTTATAACCACTAAGCCTGCTGCTTTTTTCAGCACAAGAAAATGGAGCTGCCTTTTCTGACAGGCGAGTGTGGCAAGGGCTGTGCCCTGCAATTCATGAATGGATTAGGCAGGACCAGAACAAAATCCTTAATCTTCTTGTAGTGAGAGCTGAAACACTATTTTTATTGTAATGTGACACCAGCATATCTTACTAAATTTTCAGGAGTTAATCGTGTGGGAACACAATCAGTTCCAGCATAGTAACAGGGACTGCCTGCTTTGCACATCCTCCGTTTTTTTCTTTGCTTTCCATGGAGGGTTCGTGCTGGTTGTGCCATGCTGGTCACTGAGAGCAGTTAGAACCTGGACTGGAGCAATTGCACTCGTGGTTTTCAATGTGGTAAAACTGAGCTCTCTTTTAGAGTCAATATTCTCACGTTGCTCTTCACTGAACCTCTTCCTTTTACTTTCTTCCAAATCCTGTTCTACACCGTGTCATATTCCATGAAGAAGCTAAGGGGAATGAACTTTGGCTGGAATGTTGTACCATGATCACTGGAGTCCCCCACTTAAAGGGGAAAGGGAAGAAAAAAGGTTGAATGGGATAATCAAAGTGCTTAACAGTTGAAATTTTAGTTCGAGCCTGTGGGAATTGAAGGTGCACAACCAGTATTGCAGGATCACATTCTTTTATGGCTTAATGACCACATGCTGTGTGCCACTAATTTTCACCTGGATAAAACTTTTTGGGTCAATAAGTTTCTCAGCAAATCCAAAGTGGAGGGTTCACAGTAGAATGTGTCCACATGCTTTTCATTATCTCTTAGTGTTCCTCTAAAAAGATGTTTTTGCTTGAATCTCTGTCACATAACTAGTAAACTGCTATGAAGAATAGAATCTACCACAACTATTGTTTGTTATATGTGAAAGTGAAACTGCCCTTTGGGGCACTGCCTTCTCATTGAGACACTTGTCACCAAAATAGACATTATTGTGGTCATCTCTGTATTGACAAAGGCTTGGGGGAGGTAATTGGCTACTATTTATAAGTCCCTTGATTCCTTTTTTAGTTAAAAAACATTTTTCAAAAGTGCCAAGCAGTCATCCTGTGTACCTTTCCTCATCTTTTTTCATCATTTGCCATTTCTCTCTGTCCTGCATGAAGGAGAGGAAGATATCCAGGATGATGCATTTGAGGTCAAAACCAGGTGCATTTGAGGTCAAAACCATATTTTTGTCTTGTTGTCTCACTGTTCAGAAATTACTTAATGATTCTTGTCTGTTTCTTTATCTCTTGCTTGTATTTTCTTTGTGCTGTGGAGCAGAATGTGTTGTAGCTTTCATATGTGTAGAACAGATGTGAGCTGAGTTCTGAGCTGCTCCTGCAACCTTTCTTTGCTTCTGTAATCCTTAAGCTGTGCCCTTGTCTGTGTGCAGTCTCTTGTCTCTGTTCCAGGTTAAGCCACCCAGTAACTCACGTGCACTGGTTTCAGTGGCATCATCGTGCTTATTTTCAGTCAGGCACTTAAAACACTCATCATGGCAAGCTGATAAAGGCACCAGCACACGTTTTTTCTAGTTTTGAGTTTGTTTTGTTCAGTATGGCTTTATGTCAGGATCGTTTCTGTTCCTGCTAGCATGATGTATAATCACTGCCACCAATGTATTGGGACTTATTACACAGTGGTTAAAGTCTTATTTTACCTTCTTACTGAAAAAAAAAAAAAAGTTTTTTTGGTTTCCACTTTTCTGAATACTTAAAGTAGCTTTGCCTTGCCAAGAAAGGAAGTGTCTTTTTTTTTAGCCTCTTAAGGTTGTTTAGGGTTTTGTGGTTGGTTTTGGTTTTCTTTGTTTTTTTTTTTTTTCCCATTGCATTCCACTACAATCTACCAAAGCAACACAAATTGGTGTGGGATTACCATAAACATCACAACTGTCTCCATTATGCCATTTTTGCATCTGGACAAATGTGAAGAAGGCATTCTGAAGGAAATAGTCTGTCTTGTTCTTGTTTCACACTTGTGTAATTGACTGAAAGCGTAACTAGAATTTAATACAAAATTGTACTACCTAATGTCACTTGAACTGGAAGATGTAAATGACCACAAATCTTACGCAATAATTGTATAAATCATGAAAATGAATGTACATCATTAGGTAAAATTTGAAGTTTGCATTATTAAAAAAAGGTTTTTCTTCTTAAACTATGAAAGTAATTGGAGTGTTGAAATGATTCTTGTGGTTTGTTTCTGCCTTACCCTTGCTACTGATTTCTGTAGTGCTGGACATCACTGTTCCCATTGTTTTTGCCAGTTAAGGGCTGGGCCCATGGAGGAGGTTACATGCAAGTGCTTGGTTTCAAAATGCAGACCTAAAGGATGCTGCTCTGTTATTTTCCAATTCTAGAGGCACATAGCATCCTCTGTAGGTACTTGACCTGCTCCATTTTTAAGGTGAAACCTCATTGGAACTGAGCATTGATGGTTTTGAGCAGGTTGATTTCCATTTGCGTTTCAGTCTCTACAAACCAGGCATTCCTTCATCTCTCTGTTCCTCAGGAGATCAGTGGAAAAGCATTCTCACAGCATTTCAGCTGGGACAGATTTTGCACGTAATTTAGCAGAGTCCATGGTATTCTTTGGTAACACATTCTGGTTTAGAAGATGGTGGGGTTTTATGGAGGACAGAACAAAATCAGTTCTGGAACAAGCCGATGTCTCTGGCAGTGGTTGTTGCAGATGCTTAGGTGGAGCACGTGAAAGCCAAAGCAAAGAGAAGATCACCTGGTGTTAGTAAATCAGAATCAGATTTTTCTAGCTTCTGAAGGAAGACCTTAATCACCTAATTAAGGCTAATTTGATATTCTTCATGTATTTTTTTTTTCCCTTCCTGATCTGCTATGAATTTTTGTTGCTTAAAGATTTAGGAGTGGTGGGAGAGGAAGGATTAAACTGAAGTGTTCTTGATTCTTTTAGTAAAAATACAGAAATACAATGACGAACCTCACAGGCACACTCAGCTATGAACTTGACACATTTTGAGGAATATTGCTTTGCATCCCTCCAGCTTAAAATGCAGGAAGAAAAAAAGGACATAGAAGAAAACATAGGGCCTATAGGAAAATGATGCAGGATATAGATCAGTTATATAGTTAACCCTGACCCTTCACCTCACATTTCAGAGCTATCTCTTATCTTGCCAGATGGTTTATCTTTTCACCTGCCTGTATATTAGGAGTAGTACAGTGTGTTACCACAGCTTTTGCAGTTTAACATTGTGCTTTAATCAGATCCAGTCATTCCAGTGCTCTGTCTTGGGGTTTTATTGAAGACAAAATTAGAATAGGTGTTTGCCTACATTGTTCATGTAGATGTTAATGATTTGCTTTTCTTTCATTACATTTTTGTCAAATTAAAAGTGTATACAACTCTTGGGAGTTTTCCACAAATCAAGTTGTTTTGACTTAATCTGAAGTCTTTATAAATATGCAGAACCATTTGTTATCTGAACCCCAGGTAGGAATAATTTGGGTTTTGTGGGTGGAGGGGTAAAATTGGGTTTGTAGCCCATCTCTAAGTAATACACTGTGTATGACACTGTTTCAAAATGACCTTGATAAACTGGAGGAAATTACCAAAATTACTGAAGTAAAATTTAAGCGACAAGTATGCGCTGTTACAATCTAGAAGTACATGGCAGGAAAAAAGTGGTATGAGAAGATGAATATTATGGGGCTGATAGTGTACTGCAAATTGAATGAGCTAACAGCATCTGAAAGAGATCAAAAATAATTGCCTTGCTGTAATTTGTAATAGTACTTCCCTTTGTATCCCTCTGTGTCTGTTTTGGGCCTTGCATTTTAAAATAAATAGTCTGGGGGAGGTGTTCATTACAGGACAGTAACAGAGGTTGTAATACATGTGAAAGGTGTGAGTTGAGAAGAACTTCCCAGGAAATAATTTGTTCAGACCAACAGGAGACAGGCAAATACTTTTTAAAACAATACTCAAATATGTAAATGGTTGAGAGGAACGAGCTGTTGATGCTGTGTAATCTCTGTGTGCTGGTTGCAGAGGAAGCTGTAGTTTGGCTTTGAGGATGCTCCCTAACTCCGAGCACTGTATCTGGGAGGTAGCACACTCGCCTTCGCTCGAGAGCTGTTTTAGGAGGGATTTGACAGTCACTTGCTATAGCTTTGTCTGGATGTTTGTGAACCTGCCCCTGCATGATGGTGGCTCAGCTGCTCCCCAAGATCCTGTCCCACCTACCTCTCTGTGGTTTCCCTGGAAAGAATTCCCATGGCCGTAACAAACCTAGCTTTTGTTGTTACAGCATGTGCTGCTGGATCTAGCTAATGGCTTACAAATATTTACAGCATGCAAGTACTGTACAAGTAGGGATAGCAAAAACAAAATTGTACTCCTTCAGCTTCCCATTGTGCATAGGAAGATGAGCTTGAGTTGTGTGTGCTGTGTTGCTGATACTTGACCTTGCACTAGCTCCCTATAGTTCTCCATGCAGTTCACTCTGCTGGGTTCCCTTTAATCTCATTTCTAAATCCCTTAGCTTTTTGGGCAAGAAGAGGGCATGTGTTGCCCTTCTCCCAGTTTTGTGTTGGCTCACTGACAAGCCAAGTAGGTCGGATAACTTGATTCTTTCCCTTGATGAGGACTCTTAGTTTGGGCACTCTGCTCTGCCTGCTACCAGATGTCAGAAAATGCATGGCACTCATACCTCTCACTGCAGCTCTTCTTTCAGACTTGGTTTGGTGAATGACATCAAAAGTTATTACCAGGGGACTGATGCTGCATAAATCCTAGGAACAACTAGTAAACCTTACAAAAAGCAAAGATGTAGTAATTAACTTTAATATTACAAAACCTTGCATTATCAAAGGTAATGATGAAGTAGCTAACAAAATTAATTTTGTTAATTGAAGTAGGTCTGATGTTTCCCTGGATCCAAGGCAGAGTAGAATCTGAAGCCTTTCTTGATTTCTTTTCTGCACCCTCCAGACATACCATCTCTTTTTTAACGATAAAATAGATCATGAAGTATCTAAATGATGAAGATAAGGTCGTGGGAAATCTGTTCCTAACTCAGGAATAAACACCAGATCAGCAGACTTCTGTAATCATAAACTTCATATTTCATTCTGAACTCAAAACCTTTTCTGTATTTGTAGAGCTACAATTTTCCCAGCATAGAGTGTAAGAAGATGGTCAGAAAAAAAACCCCTCAAGGCTGAGCTGGCATTTTTCAAATACTAGGTACATGGGGAGATATCCTGCAAGCTGCTGGAAAAGCCGCCTATCATTATCTCCCACAGAGAATATGAGAAGAACTTCAAGACTATAAAATGGAGTCACAAGGCATAATAAGTGCTTTTCAAAAATGTCTTAGTTGACTGAAATTGTTGCAATTCTAGAGGAAGAACTGTGGTGTGCATTTACCTCCATCATCTATGTACTTGTTTGCCGAAGGAAGCCAAAGGGTATTTTGTCATGAGCTACCTATGTTACCCACTACAAGGGAAAACCTAAATGTCACCTTTGATGTAGAATTCCAGCCATTTATGTAGTTTATTTGCATTGTTTTCTGATCTAGTCCTATACTTAAATTTTTTCCACTGTAGTTGTATAAAAGAAGTGGTTCACTGATGTTGAATTTCTAAACTGTAAGCCAGAGGCAATTGCAGCTTATCCTTTAATGCTGGAAATTCCTTGTAACAGTCTCAGTCATCTTTTTCCCATTAACCAGTGGAGCAGGTGTTGTCTTTGTTCTCTGCAGAGGCTTTCATGGACCCCATCACTGCAGTGAGTGCCTCCCAAGCACTCCTCTGAAAACATCCTGCTGGGATAGGAAAATATTGCTATCCTTATTTTGTAGATGATCAGCTGAGATATTTGGTGATCTGCCCACAGTCAAGCTTGAAATCCGTGGGAGAGTTGAGACCAAAACCTGCAGACCCTGCTCACTGCCTTTGCTAACACACAATACTTGCCTTCTATTTTTTTTTTTTGCACCAGCTGTGAGCTTCAGTTGCATGTTTAAAAGATGATGTTGACTTTTCCACATCAATTGGTTTATAATTTTGTTGCTGCCTATTCTTGTATATATCTTTTTAACTTCGTTCTAAAATTTAAAAAAAAAGAAAATCCCGGAACCTCTAAACTTCTAACTACTTATTTCCTATCTTATCAAAAGAGGAGGGAGGACTATTACTAATTTGCCATATTATTTATAAATATTTAGTAGGGGTGAGCTGAGGCTGGCATATGTGCTGCAAGTTTGGTAAGTGTGAGTAAATGGATAGATTCTAGTAATTAAGTCACTACTTCAACTGTACAAACTATGGAAAAAATACAGTGTGACCATCCTAAACAACAGCTCCAGCTTTCTGTCAGACCCAAAACACACTTCAAAAATGCTTTTAGCCTCGTTTTCCTTTGTACTTCTTGTATTTTGTTCTTGGAGGTGAGTGAACAGTCTGACCTTTCAGAGCTAGTGAGCGCTTGCAACATCATACTGGATTTGGAAAACTGCTCAGGAGGCCAATTGCCCTGCACAGTCTCACTGGCAAAGGATCATCATCATTTGAGAGGGTGGAAATTTATGTCAAAATAGAAAACTGAGTGCATTTTTAAGCCCAGGTTCTGCTGTGTAGCAGGTGTATGTATCTGTGTAATGTTAAATACGACCTCTAATACAACCACAGGTTGCTGGACTGGATGCAGAAATTAGAGTTCAATTTTAAGGATTGTATTACACAGCCTGGCACATTAGGTAAGACCAGAAGGGATTTTGATATTTTTTTGCTTAAAATTAGGGTTATTGTGTAGGATTCTGGCTAAAAGCAGACTGGATTTGTTAGCTCCCAGGAAAGACCTGCTGTTTTGTGTCTGCTGCAAAACTGTAACACTATAGCATTGAGCTGGGTGGTGGTGGTGGAGTAACAATGACCTTGTACAAGGAGCATCCTTCTGAGGTGAGCTGGGAAGCCAGCCTGGCCTGTACTGTTTCATTATGGTAGGTCTTCTTGCCTTTAGGAGTGAATTGGTTCCTCACATAATGTGCTGAGCTGCTGACAGTACTCTTTTTTTAAAATGAGTAAAACTTGAGTCTTTATTGTGTCTTCCCATACCTGCTTAATACCAGTGAGAGTAGTCTTGTATTTCACCAAAACTACAAGTGCTTAGTTCCCAGCATCCTGGGTAATTGGTGGTTTCTCTGAAAAGACTTGGACAATTGCTATAGGAAAACGCCTCCAAAGAAGTTCCCTGTAAAATCAAAGGTGAAGGTGTTAAGCTCAGACAATAAAACTTAGATCAAAGTAGCCAGCAGAAGGGGCCATAGAGGAGCAGGTTGTCTTTTAAGCTTCACTACATTGTGTGAGGTGTTACCCCTCTCTTTCTGTAATCAGATTTCATGAAGAAAGCAAAGCTCTTCTTTCCTGATGTAATTCAATCAGAGCCCTCAGCTAGATGATCAGCAGGAAAAGCAGCTGCCTTCCTTGCTTTAGATTTGGTGATAGACCCCAGTTTTTGATAGGAGTTAGTTAATCCATAACCCAAGCATGTGCCCACAGCAACACCTGCCACGCAGGTGAGCTTTTAATCTTGTTAATATACAAATATAATATAGATTTTTGTATTAACCTCACACACATACACACCCATTAGTAAATGTCACGAGTAGGAAAATTGAATAAAATGAAATTATAAGTGTCTAATGTACTTTTTGTTGGGCAAGAAAGTTGCCTGTGTGTTGTAATTGAGGTCTGAAGTTAACTTGCTTGCTGAGGCCTCTCTAGGGTAGATTACACAGACTAAGAGAGCATGTGAAAAAATGTTTTTCATGCTCTGCTTTTCTTCCTGTTTTGTCCACTAGCTTTTCCTCCTTAGCTCTGTCTTGGGTTGGTGCCCACTGTAATATCTACTGCCATCAAACTCAGCACTTAAAAATTAGGCACATGTTTGAAACATCTGCTTGCTTGAGACCCTCCACAGTGAGTATTAACTTTTGCCTCTGACGTTTTCCAAAGCCCTCGGTTCTCTTCTCATCTCCTGAGTGACCCTGATGCAGTCCTCTGGAGATCTGTAAAGCAGGATCCTCTCCTTCCTGATTGTGTAGACACTGGAAAGTGAGGTATGAGGAAAGTTTGGGTTCAGGCTTAAATATTCTAAGGCTCACGTGCATTGTATAGGTGGACATTGTGAAATGTAGGTCTGAGGCACGTGATATGCAGTTCTGCACCAGATTTTCATATGTGTCATTTGTCATCTGCACAGAGAGGCGTTACCTGGCTTTTCACCAGGCACTCATGACTGGGTGTTTGGGGAGAACCACATCTAGTTCATTAATGAGGAAGAGCTGAATTAAATCCCAAGCCGGTGGTTTGGATTAAAAGGTTTGTGACCCATCAATGTATGCCTGAATCCCACAGAGAGGAAGGCAATTCCATTGTATAAGAAGAAATTTTAAAAGATTTGTCCCAACTGTGTTACGTGACAGCTACATTTTCTGTGGCCACCAGCGTGTTGGTGTGGTAACAGACTTGCCAGAAGGCAGAACTAATGTTCTAGAGAACGTTGTGCTGTATCATTTTACAGAACAGACTGTTGATGGAATATTTGTGAGGATCCAGGTCTGTGATTTCATTGCCACAATTAATTTGTCCTCCAGCAAGTTTACACTGGCTCGTGCCCTTAGGAAGGGCTTTGAAGGGGTGTTATGGTGCTCCTTGATGCTGCTTTTCCATAATCTTTGGGAATGCCTCCACTGTTACACTGTATGACTGAGGGAAATCCCATAGCCATCAAAATATGGGAACACAGATCTGTCTTGTACCTCGTGGTGGTGTTCAGGCTCAAGTGGAATATATGTAAAATACTGCCACTCGAATTTGGTCACTGCAGAGCTGGGCTTACCAGTGGGATTAATGGGATGGAGCCCTCTGACCAGCAAAGGCTGCTTTGCCGTTTATGCTTCGGGTCATTTTATAGGGTTGCTGTCACAGTCTTTCTAACAGTACAATATCATGTCAGCTGGTTAATTCTGATGTAGGAATGAGCACTCCTGTGCAAGGTAGTGGTAGGTCAGACACGATGCTCTCAAAATAAGTTTGGAATAAGTTTTAAAAAACTGGATTATCTGACCTGTCACAGAAGGCACAGAATCTGCTCTCTAGGCTCCTTGGGGCAGAAATCCTCTCTCTGGAAATTGAAATAGATGAAGGCAAGGAACACTTTCCAGGGAAGAAACTGAACCAAAATGACTTTGAGCACAAAAAATTCTCTCAGGATGGGGGACTGAACCCCATTTGCCACTCCATTACCCCTAGTAGACTTTTCTCCTCAGTAAATTTGACCTAAAATTGTAATTTTGGTCCTTTTCCAACATGTCTTAATTTGCTGCTATGATGGTGGATGTTTTTCCAGCAGTTCTCCCATCTTTTTTGTACAGACTGGTTGGTGTTTCATCACAGTTACTATCCTCTTTGTGATCTGTTGACAGTGCTTAAGAAAGAAATTGTGCAGGACTCATCTGCAGAGCTTCCCAGTCACAGACCAGTGTTTCATGGGAGCAACAGAGGAAGTCAGGAGTTTTCCTTTCAGGTACTGCAAAATCACTTTGACATGCCAACAACTAAAAAGATGAAAATCCCTAAAGAAGAGATAAAGATTATTTTATTTTTTTAAAAGTTTTTTTATGTACTATTTTTTTTCTTTTTTTTGGACATGAGAGGTTTTTTTTTAACTCTCTAGCTGTGTTTTTAGCCAGCAGAGGGAGTTCGAGCCCCCATTTTACACTGCCCGTGCAGGCTGGGCTGTGTGATCAGCACTTCTGGATGCACTTAATGGAACATTCTCAGCATAGTTAAGTGCTGGGGCCTGAATCAAGGGGTTGGAATACAATCAGGTTTTGTTTTTTAGTGACAAAACGTAAAAAGGTATGTTTTGAGGCAGTGAATTATCAGTAATACACATATATTTGTAACGAAATGTTTGTATCTCTAACACTTCTGCACTGTGCTTGGAGTATGAAAATGTAAGAGTATGAAAGTGGCACTTCTTATAAAGTGCCAAATCCAGTTTTGTTGTCTCATAGTTAACTACTATTAACTGCTAATGAGTCTCAGAACTGTCTCTGATCTTTGAGAACCTCAGAAAGCAGAAGTGGACAGAATGTTTTGGAAATAACTTCTGTCTTTTAATGCAGTGATCAAATGTTCTTGTAGATGGTTATTGGGAAAGAAGTTCTTCCTTCCTTTAGGTTTTTAGTGTATTATTCTACAACATGTATGTTCTGGTGAGAGGAACATCCTGCTACATCTTGTGTGCCAAAACAAGAATAGTAATGAAGTAGGTGAAAATAAATCAAGCACTGCTGGGCTTCCTTTAAACCTGTAATTGTGGTTCCTCTGTGACAATAAACTCTCAAATGAGCGTTCACCTTTGAGCAGTCAGGGTCTTTTGCACCAGCTCAAGCTGATAACTGAAAATGTAAACCACATTTTAAAGTAATTTATTGTATACTCTGGGCTGACAAATGTTAAATTATACTAATTTGAGCAGATGCACATGTTGCTGCCCTAGAATTCTGGACAGAGTCTTCAGAAGTGAGCAGCTTGTTCTTGTGTGCAAATACATATTGACAAAAATTACTTGGCTAGTTTCTTGGATTTCCTTAAACTGGCACTCTACAAATGTCTATTTTTACCACAAGGAAAGCTGAGGTGTTCAAACTTTTGAGGACTTAATTATAGGTGGGGTGAACCTCAAGACCCACGTTACAGCACTTTTTCACTTAAACCTGACGGGCTACCACCTGTGTTTATACAACATTGCAAACTAAATTTAGACTTTAGTAGTAAGGACTAAAACAAGTTGTGCTTTGTCAGGAGAGCAAAGAAAGGAGCTGAGCAGTGAAAACAGCGAGGGGATTCGGCGTGTCTGGCATTGACACAATGCTGCGAAATCAACGCTTTGATGGCCTATAAAGCATAATAACAGCTGTGTGAAACGTTTGCTGTGCTTAGCTGGCATTATCTCTTGTGCAAAGGAAAGTACATTGTAAACCAGTAAAAATTAACTGTCACAGCACAATGATGGTTTTGTGACTGGGAATTCAGATAAAGTTTTGCTGCTGCTGGCGGAACGATGAAAAGGACTGGGGCTATTTGCATACAGGTGAAGAGAGGCGGTGATGTCCCGTGTTCCCCAGAGGCCAAGGCACCACAGGTATGCAAAATGCTTCAGCTCTAAGTGCTGCCTTTAATTTAACCTGATANTTTTTTTTTTTTTTTTTTTTTTTTTTGGTAACCTTGTCGTAGAGTAGGAGAAAAGGGTCTTGGGAAATGGACAATCCCAGGAAACGTCATTGGGTGGCAGCAGAGCATTTACCACTTTCCATGGCATCCCAGCAAAATAAAGCCAGCAAGGACTGTAGTTCCACGTGTTTGTGATATAGCTGACTGCAGATGAGATCTCACAATGGTATTTATGGTGAGACAGCCTTTTGTGTTTGAGACTCGAGATTTCTCTCAAAAAGTGTGTTTCCATGTGTGTATGTGTCTGTGCATATGTAAAAATATATATTTACATATAAACATGCATGTACATGTAAACATAAAAGCTATGTCTCTGCAGGTGAGGTTTGCTCTGTGATAGTGAGGAGCTTTAATGTGATTACTGCAACTACCAGCTCCCAAATTAGATCCCATATCCCTGGCAGACCAAGCTCATTCCCAAGAGATACATCTTGGTGTGGGTGGAATAAAAGCATGTAAAAGTTCTAAATTAATTTTTCTACTGGAAAGAATCAAGTGGGTCTGCGAATGTGGCCAGGAAAAGTGATAGGTTTTATTAGTAATTTCTGGTTTTCTGTAGTAAAAGTATGACAAGCAGGGCAGTATTTGTTATCTTTTTAGGAAGAAGTTAACCTCCCCATATTTTTTCTACAGTGTGAGTATTTAGGCTTTTTGGATAATGTGGATGGTGCCTGAAACACTTCGAAAATCTATCCTGTTTTTTGGAGCTAGGAGCTAAGTGCGTTTTGGGTGTGTTCATTTCAGTGAAGAGATAGAGCAGTTGTTTCTATTTGTTTTGTGTTTTCCTTTAACACCTCACTGTGTAGCTAACACAAAGGAATATGTTGTGGCCTTAAGGAGAACACAAAATGCAGCAGACAGACATACAAACATGCCTGTTTCCTTCATGGAGTTACATCTTTGTTTGCTGGCTTTTTAAAAAATTTTTGTGAGTTGCTGCTATGGTAAGTAAATCTCTTACCTTCCAACTGCCCATTCTGCTGTCACCTCCATGGAAATGCAATCCATCTCCTACTTCATGGGCAATGTCACTGCAAATGTGGAAACTCAGTGACTGGAAGGAATTTAACATCTTTCTTTTGCTACTTTGCCTGGGAATAAGAAAGTTAAAACTGTCCCTATGGACTTCCTGCAGGCATCAGGGACAGGCTGGCTTTGGGAATTGCTTGTCCCTGAAATAGGGAGTGACCTCTGTGGTTCACTGCTCCTACTGAGCACTGGATGTCAGGTACCAATCCTTGCAGTCTGGCCTGAAGATCTTGCCTTAGTAATGCTGTGGTTTTTCTGAACTACATGGATTTCTGTTTGGTTCAAACCCAAGGCCGACAGCCCATAGAAACAAGAACAAGCTCTGAACAAGAGCTGCGCTGTTTTGAAGCTCTCACTGAGCTCTGGATTCAGCGCTTGCTTCCATATCTCCAAAAGTTATGATCTTGCACCAGTAAGAGGCAGCATTTTCTGGATCCCAGCTCCCTAGGAGCCCTAAAGCCTTGTTCGCTGGTGGCATATGGCCTTCTCAAGGAATAAAGGCTTTTGTCTCCTCCAGAGCTTAATAAACCCTGTTTTTATACTGCATGTGAGTACTGTTGGGAACTCTCTGCAGAAAGGTATCTCTAAAATTATATTGCTTTTTTTTTCGCACAGATTACTGCAAGAGATTCTCAACTGATGTCTCAACTTTTAGTAACTAAGACGTCAGATGTCCCTTGTCTTGAAAAGCTTGAAAATTAGGCAAGAATCAATGTGAGAAAAGAAACCTGTTCAGTCATAGGAAGGTTCCTTGTATTTGGGCCAGATGTCATGAGGTTATTACATTAGATCATCTTTGTTCTGTCTGCAGTGCCTTAACTACAGTGAATTGACTTAATTCCTGAATTTTTCTCTTATTAGTTTAAGTAATTCCCTTGTTAATTGTTGAACCCACACAGCTCTGGAATTCTTTTTATTTGCACGGGTGAAATGGCCCCTTATGCAGTGTTTCATTATTTGCTTCCGTACTTTGTGTACCTTTTGCAGAATATTAAGGTGGTAGACTGGAAATAACAGGAATTGTGGTACTGAAGGTCAAATGTACAAACTTTAAGGATACCCCACTTTGGCACTAATGTCTAGTCTCAGAATGCAGTCATCAGTGAGAATGTGACAGTAGAAACAACATCTGAGCTTTTTATCTGTAGGGAATTTACTAGAAGCCACTTTGGGATTATAGTGTTAGAAAATGTTGGTGACTAATGGGAGTGTTCTCATTTTTTCATTTGTATTACATGTAGCAGAATTTTCTTATTTTCTTTTGGAGAAAGACACTACTTGAGGAAAGAGGCTGATAATGGAAAAACATATTTTATTAGAGAAATCCATCGTATCTGTTTTAATACTGAAGTTTCATGTTCTTTTCAAGACTGCTGCTTCTGTCTCTTTGAGGAGTCAGCTCTCTAAATCTCAGCTTTATAACCCTTAGTTAATTAATAGTTCTTTGGAACACACTGCCTCTGGCTTTCACTTTCTTCACATTTAAGGATTTGCCAACCTGACTGCAGAAAAATCATGGTGCCTATTGTCCTGTGCCTCTTTTGCATGCAGACAATAGGAAAACTTGCTTTTTCCCACAAGTTTGCAGTGACACCCTCATCTTCTCTAGGGATTACTTCAAGAGGATAACCACCATTTCCTCCCAGTTCAGCCTCCCCATGTCAAAGATATTTGATCATTTCCAGTGGGTGGAGAAGGGCAGTTTGCAGGCTGATAATTCCATGTGTAACTGTTTCAAAGGATGTATCTTAGGGCAAATCTCCAAGAGGCATAAAACCATCGTGCTAACAAAATTACATGAGGATCTGTAAGGTCAGCAGTGACTGTAGAGCCCCTTTAGGCTCAGTGACTGCAACGAAAGGTCATTCCCGCTAGTAACTCTAGCAGGAGTTTCTGAAGGTTCCTTTGGGTGTGCTGTGAATTCAGCAAATTGCATCCAAGCCTCACATGTTTAAAAGGCTGAATTTTGGGCTCAGTGACTTGCCCATTTTAATGAAAGTTCGTTTCAGCTAGAAAGCTTCAGAATGTGCAATTAGGAAAGACCCTACACAAATTCTTGAGCAAACAAAGAGGAAGGAAGGTACTGCCGTTGTGAAGGAGGGCACCTAAAATCATAAAACCATTCCTGCATTTTTGGGCCAAATTGTTACAAATCAGGGGTTTATTCCTCTTTTCCAGTGTATCACAGACCTCTGGAATTTCATGTGGCCCTATATAAAAGGAAATGATTATATATTGTTCACAAAATAGTGTTTCAATCATTTTGTCTGTTTCCCTCAATTCACCAGCAGAGGGCTGAAGGATTGAGCACCTACTTAATTTAGCTTGAATTCACAGCTGAAGTACTCAAACGATGCTGTTCCTGCCACAAACCAGGGTTGGTCACTGTGTGCTGTCTGAATGCGTGCTATGGGCTGCAAACCTTGCTGGGCCTGGAGGTCCATCCTCTCCAGAGCTGGCTAATGTTGACAGCAAAATTGTCAGATGTCCTTTCTCAAGGACGTATGGCATTTTGGAGCATTATTGTTTTCCTGCAGAGCTGCCAAGTGGCTGCCTTTCTGGAATGTGCCATTTTAAGCTTTTTAGATCTGCCTGATGGTTTCTGGTCTGTGTGAGGGATGATGAGTAGATAAGGTGGCTGTAATGGCCCATCTTGATCTGAAACTGATGTCTCTTTCCACAGAAGCCTTGGCTGCTCAGTACACATTCAGGGAAGTTCTCCCACTCTCCTCGTTGCATGTCCTACTGAGCTGGGTTAAAAACAGAACTTTGTATTCTGAGAATGTAGCCAAAGGTGGAAACCTGAGCTTCATGGGAAAGAAAATAGATCCTTTTGGCATGTAAGAAGGAGTTAGTTCTTGCAATAACCACATGCTTTCCCCTCAACAAGAAGACTGAAATTCTAAGTTCCCACTTCCTTAAGAGTGGTAGAAATTAAGCTCCTACTCTGCAGAATTTGTGGCTAAGTTGCCTTTTAGCTGTTCTGCATAAGAGTGAATTATTTTTTCATTCTAACTCCACTTACAGGTCTGAAACATTTCTTCAGGTTTCAGTGGCCTTTGGTCAGGCCTGGGATGTGTTATGAAAACAGCAGGGACTGTCACTGTGGCTTTTTTTTGACCCTAAAGGAAATTTCAGGTGACACCAAGCTCAGGGTGGTGACACACCTGAGGGATGGGATGCTATCCAGAGGGACCTGGATAAGCTCAGGAAGTGGGCCCATGGGAATCTCATGAGGTTTAACAAGACCAAGTGCTGGTGCTGCGCCTGGGTCAGGTTAGCCCTTGGTATCAATCCAGGCTGGGGATGAACAGATCCAGAGCAGCCCTGCTGAGAAAGGTTTGGGGGTGCTGGTGGGTGAGAGGCTGGACATGAGCCAGGAATGTGCAACTGCAGCCCAGAAACCCATCTGTGTCCTGGGCTGCATCCAGAGCACCGTGGGCAGCAGGTTGAGGGAGGGGATTCTGTCCCTCTGCTCTCTAGATACCCCACCTGCAGTGCTGCATCCAGCACAGGAAGGACATGGAGCTGTTGGAGTAAGTCCAAAGGAGGCCTCCAAGGTAATGCAGCACCTCTCCTGTGAGGAAAGGCTGAGAGAATTGGGATTTTTCAGCCTGGAGAAGAAAAGGCTTTGGGGTGACCTAACTGTGGCCTCCAGTACCTGAACAGAGCCTACAAGGAAGATGGAGACAGATTTTTTACAAGAGCATGCATGACAAGACAAGGGGGAATGGATTCAAATTGAGAGTAGATTTGGATGAAATTCTTTACTGTAGGGTGGTGAGGCCCTGGCACAGGCTGCCCAGCAAAGCTGTGGCTGCCCCATCCCTGGAATTGTTCAAGGCCAGGCTGGATGGAACTCTGAGCAACCTGGTCTAGTGAAAGGTGTCCCTGCTCAGAGCAGGGAGCTTGGAATGAGATGATCTTTAAGGTGCCTTCTAACCCAAACTATTCTAGGATTCTATGATAAACACAGACTGGCAACTTACCTGTATGTATGGTATGTTGCCATAACCTCTTGGATTTTCCAAGAGCTTTGCCACTAAGAAAATGAAGTACATGGCTGCTGTAAAATTATCAGTAGAAAAATACTTAGATGCTAAACGTGTTCAGAAACAATTTTTTAATGTTTTTGTTGTTGTCTTCCTGAGTATTTTGAATTTTTTTTGTATGCAGTTATGGTTCTTTCATAGGAAAATTTTTGCAATTTGAATGTTAGTGCATTCAGGCAGCTCAATGAAGAGAAAGGAGTAATTGTGAACAGGTAAAATTTACTCCTAAGCACTATGAAAAGATAGATGAACAACACTCAAAAATAAAATTTCCTCCATGGTTTAATATTTCAGAGATGCCTAAAATAAATGTGATTCCATTTCATGCTATAGAAATTGTTTAAATATTTTTCAAAAGAACTAAGGATTTAGGTTCTATATTGTTTGGCATGTTTGTTATGTGCTTTCTGGGGTTCCTTTTGCAAAGATGGATAAATATGATTGATATCCCTCTGGCGAGCATTTACCTAGGGCAAAGGCAGTTTTTTTTTACTCTCAATTTCTTATGGTAGTGCCTTGAGGCTGGTTAAGATCCAGCCTCTGTTGTATGAGTACACAGAACAGTAAATAATCCCTGGCATAAAGAAACTTTAACCTAAAAAGGCAACCTGAGGAGAGGGACATACAGAGAAGTAAAGATATAATAAAATACATTAATTCCAGTGTTTTGTTTTCCTGTTGAGATAAGGTGTGTTCTGGGGGAAACTAAGAGGATTGATGGAGGAAAGAAGCTGGCTGAACCTTCGCAGGAGGTAAAGGATGTTGGAAGGAAGCTGAGGTAAAAGACTGAGAAAGGTGGCTCCAAATGGGATGGACAGTGATGAGTCGGAGCCTCTGGATGGGCTCTGACTCGGGAATGGTTCCTTCCCGTTGAGTAGCATAGGGTATTTTACACATATATTTATGTGTGCTCAAGAGCAGACATCTGCATGAGCTTCACTAGTGGTTTCTTAGGAAGAATGCCTGTTTGAATATTTAGCAACATTCTTTGCATTGGGTTTTGATGCAAAGATTATAAAGCCCGTTCAGGTTTTCTCTGTTCCATGGAGCATAGCAACAACTTTGGATTCTGATATCCCCAAATCCTTTTTAAAGCTGTATGCATTTTGTGTCTCTTTTTAGACACAAGCTATTTCCTGCACAAGGTTCACCATTCAGAAATAAATTTGAGGTGTGAGGGTTCTTCTTTTCAGTATATCAAGTGTTAGCATCTGACCCCAAAATTTCGATTAATCTCCTCCTCATTAGCTGATGGGGAAGAAGAACAGGTAAGTTGGGAGCTGCCTTGATTTTTAAAACCCAAAGCAAACAAAGGCCTATTCCCTTTGCAATAGCATCTCTGCTGAAGTGCTCAGAAAAAAAGCAAGAGTGAAACATTAGATTTCTTTTTTTCTCTCCTGCAGCTTGGAGATGGGTTTGGAGTAGATTTTTTTTTTTTTCATTTAGCCAGGAAAGTTGATTGCTGTTAATAATGCTACCTCTAATGTTTCATTGTAATCTTATTTTAAGCAAATGTTTGAGCATTAAGCATTTTTCCCACAGCAATGAAACAATGTACCTTTACCTGCCAAAGATCACATTCACATATATCCTCCTCATTCCTGTAGCTGGAAGGTGAAGCTTGGAATTTTTCCAGTAGCCTGGCTGCCAATTTGCCATCATTGATCATCATCAGGAGCCATTTGGCTGAGGTGTCTCGGGTTTAGCAAAGCACGTTCTTGCTGTGTGTGATGTATTTATTACCTGTGTCAGGTCTTGGGGTCCTGCTTGTACTGGTTTTTGGAAGGTTTTTTCACTCTGTACCTGCCTGTAGTTTGCTAAGAGGTGGCTCCTATGAAATAATTAAGTCATAGTGCAATGATTGGTTAGGGGTGTGTGTGTGATGAAGCACAAAGAGTTTGCTGGCACCCACACTATAAACAGACGTAATTCAATCCCTTGGCACTCTGTGGAAGTTCAGCTATTGAATTCAATGAGAGGAGGCGCCTGCCCAGTGCTCTTCTGACTTAATATTCAGCTCTGCACCCCCAAAATATTGCAATGTCTGTTTAGAAAGTTATGAGATAGTGTCATTCACATGCATTTGGTATAATCCTCAGTTAAGTAGAAATAAAAAAAATAAGGGAGGGAGGGAGGTGAGGGTGGAAGAAGGAAAAGCCTATCAGCTGCTCTTACTTCAGTTGCAAAGAAATCAGATTTTTATCATGTGAAGGTGCCTCTCATTATTTACTGCCTTAGGGTTTACCAGTAAGTGACACTGCAAGAACTCATCACATCATGATAATACACAAAATGCTGTAAATGCTTTGTATGCTGATTCATTTCTAAACCCAAAATTTTGTCCCAAGTGAGATTCAATTATTTTTTCGGTGACTAAGCACTTATACTTGGCATCATGCTTTGCGTCAAGGCCTTGTTTTAGCAGTGTAGCTATTAAGCTGACATACAAAAACAGAAGAAATTTTAAAAATTCAATTGATCTTAGTACTTTATGATCCATCTAGTGATGCTTGTTGCGTTTTGAGTTTTTCAGTTCTGTATTATTAGCATTACATATGCCATATGAGATTTTGTGTAAAGATCATTTTTATTGAAAGTAAAATAAAACCTGGAAATTTTTCTGTTAATCTAAGATTTTATAGCAGCTTGTTTATTCAAAGTCTGAATTCAGAGACAGATTTGACTCATACTTTAAGAATAAAGCTCCAGAATACTACTAATAAATGCTGGAGAACTTGTCAATGCTGAAACAAGCTTGAACATATTTGAATTATTTGCCAGACTTGGCCTTCACACTGATGGAGTTTGGGCTAGAATGTATGTCCTAGATGGCTGATCAGTTAGTATTGGGTGCCAAACAGCTATTCTTAGTGTTTATAGTTGTCCATACTTCTTTAACATTTTCATAATCTATTAATCATTTATTAACCCTTTATAAACCATTTATAAACGTACCCTGAATAAAAAACGTATGACAATTCAGGATTTTTTCCTCAAGTTTAATATTAAAGGCAAGTCCAAGGTCAAGATGGGCACTGGGAGGCTTTAGGCAGCTGATGTAGTTTATATTTTGGCCAGTCAGCTGAGGAACCACGTGCAACTAAAATAAGTAATGTGCGGGAAGTGAAGAAAGTTCACACGGTGTAGTATGCTGTGGGCAGTATTAATGTTGATTTACCCAATCTGTTAATGGCATGGTCTGTCTAGACCTTTGGAACATTCCTCAGCTCCTTATTTAATGTAGGAGGAATCATTTCTGAAATTAGCATATAAATTGTCCAGAGTCAGCAGCCCTTTAAAGCAGTGTTCTACCCTTGTGTCATGGCACAGTAACTGTTCTAAAAAAAAAAAGTTTCCCAGTCAGGCACGTTTTCCTGAAGAAGCTCTTGACTTTACGTTGCAGGCTGAAAAATTGCATAAACCTGAGAAAGTTCACTAAGTTAAAAATGGTCAGGATTTGATTTGGGTAAGTTTTATTTATTTAGTCATGTTGACAAGGGGAAGCGTGTTATGATAAGGAAACACCTGGCAGGGTCTGTCAATGTAGGTTTATGTGTATGTAGTTGAAACTGGAGGCTTTTCTGACTTTGACATCAATTTTATTTTCCTTTCCTTGGTCTTCCATGTGACTTGTATGCAAGCCGTGCTGTAAGGTGCGCTCATTCCCGGGCTCGCTCCGACTGGCACTCGTGTGAGAACAAGTCTGCTCCTGGTACCTGGCACTGGGATGCTGCCAAAACAAGGTGCAAGGAACCTGATGGAGGCAAATCCTCCTCCCTGGCCGTTGTTCTTTTGTTGCATCTTTTAAAATCCTGTGCTTACTCCTTTCCACTTTAATTGCCAAGGGTAACATGCAGTACTGACTTCTAGGTGATCATTTTCAAGGGAAGATAGTAAAACATGCATTCAGCTTGGGAATTCCTGCAGGAGCTGGGAACTTGCTTTTTAGAAAGAGTAGATTTGTAGCCAGAGATGAAAAAGAAATGTCGATATGATGTGGAAGGTTTATTTGGCGTAAATCTGAGATGACCACACTGAGCAGTCAAGCCAATAAAATCTTTGTACTTGGAAATCATGTGTTCTGAACATGCAATGCACTTTACAGAAGAACTATTCCAGGAATGTTGCTTGAGAGTTTTATACGTTTATTTGGTACTTATTTTTCGTCTCCTTTGCTCCAAAAGCCAGGTGCTTTAATCACAATGAAATCCACTGCCCAGGTCATGGAGAGAAAGAAATGGAAAATAATGCAATTACAGCAAGTCCTAAAAATGATCTAAAATAACATTTTTATATGCAACTGAATAATAATTTTAAGTTGAAGTATTTCCTTACCTCCTCAGGGTTAAATAGTGAATTTCTTACTGAAAATGCCTTATTAAAAAGCTTTTTTTCATTCCAGAAAGGTTTCGCTTGTGGCCAGGAAAGCCTCCAAGATGCTGGATCTTAAATTTTTCCTGGTCCCAGTGTCCATCCTGTATGTTGCCCTAGTGTTCTGAAGAAAATGTGTATCAGAGGAGGGGGGGGAGATTAAGTTTTTTTCCTGATTGAATAGTGAACTGTTCAAGGAGGTAAAAAAACTCCAACAAAACAACAAAAATCAGTTCCCTCAAAGCAATTTTTGTTTAAACAAAGCAAAGCTCGTATGGCTAAACACAGGAGCACTGATAGGTATGTGTTACGTGCAGCAAGCAGGGTTTGCATTCTGTGCTAGAACAGGGAGGCCTTGGCTGGTGTCTGTGGGCCCTGAGCTTGACACAAACCAAAAGCCATGGTACAAGGTGACAGGCAGAGGGTACGGCTTGAGGGGGAACACGAGAGCCGTGGCTTGTGTTTGGATGTTCCAGCTGGGGTGGGATGGGCGCGCCGAGCCTTCCCTGCAGAGTGAACGATAGCTGTTCTATGATGTGAGCTTAGCAACCCAAGGCTTGCGTGTGTTTCACAGGCTTCAGGGTGTCTGACCCAAAGATAACCGTGCTGAAAGGTGTTAGAATGTACCAGAAGAACCAGTGCAGGCGTGTGGGTGTCGTGCTTTGGGACAGGCAGGGATCTGGGCAAGTGCTCTGCAACATTTCAAAGCACTTCTCTGCCGTAGCTCCCGGGGAGCTGCTTCTGCCAAGCTTGGGGTGGTAGTTGTGCTTTTGACAGGTACCTCTGAGGGACCAGACTTGGGATTATTTTGATAAATTTGTGCCCAGGTCAGCCCCAATTCTGTGACACAAAAACATGACGTTCGTGGGGCACAGAGTCGCGTTCTTGTGGTCTGCATTTGTTTGAGTGGTCCCCAGTGGAAAAAGGGCTTTGAATTTTCTTATCTGTGCTCCTCCGACATTTTGTAGCTTGTGGTAAAAGATGTATGCTTGTTTTTATGTTTTCCCTTAAAAATATTTCTGCTTCAGTGGCACTTTGAAGGGTTTCCCCCTCCCTTATTACTCAATTTAATTGGAATTATGGTGCCTATCAAAAAGTGTTACTGCAAGGTGACCTGGAAATAATAATTTCCTTTCATCTATGCCAAACATTTGTAGATCATTAAAATGTCACAAATAAAAGGAGTCTTATTCACAAAGAAATGTTTTGATATGAGCACAGTAAAATACGAGATTTCATTATATACAAAAAGGCTATGTTTTGTATTCCTGGTTCACAGAGGAAACCTCCAACACATGTGGAATGCATGGCAGGATGTAGGACCCTGTAAGGGCTGTATACAGATATGTGAAGGGGAAGGGGAGGGGGGGAGGGGGCGGGGAAAGAAGGCACAGTGGTTCTGAGGAAACGACCCCTTTCAGTAACAAATGGAGCATGGGTCTCTGGGAGGATTTGTGCAGGGATCTTGCTCTGCATGTGCGCGCATTCCTCTGAATCAGACAGGTGTTAAAGTGAAATGGTGCCCAGAGGACGCGGCACCCTCCCATGCTATCAGCAGCCTGACCACATGACGGATCCAAAGGCAGCCAAGCACAACTGCTGAGGGCTTTGCCAAGGGGTTTAGATGCCAAATGCTGAGAGAGAGTATCCTTGCCAGCTTGGCACCTTTAGGCCATGTGGCTGCTGCTGGCATGGAGTTGTCGTTGTAATGTGCTGGGAAGAATGGAACCAGAAACTGTCTTAATAGTTCCGTGTGAATGAAGCTCTCTTATTGTTGAGAATACAAAATATTAATTACCTTACAAATGTGTTTGGGTGGCTGTGCATGGCTTTGGAATGTATCCAGACTGGCAGTGGTGAAATCAGAGGATTGCCTCCTGGCAGCCAAATTTATTTATCCCCTGCCTCTCCCCAGCATCACACTGGAAATAAGAGGGGAACTATTTGAAAACAATTGACATCTGGGGGAAGACGTTCATTGGCTCCTGGGATTTGGATCAGTCCCTGAGCTGGTGCCTTAAGAGTGGATTTAACCAATGCTGTAATCTTCTGGCACCTGTTGCAGTTTTTGGCAGTGGCACAGGACAGCTTTGATTGCACTGGGACTGGAGTAGTGAACATATGTCTAATGCCCATCCCAGAAAGAATGACTTAGTGCCCTTAATGCCTTTCCTATTGTTTTCTTTTTCACTTTCTCTTCTCTTATTCATCAAGCTGCTGTTAGTAGTTATCAGTACATGTAGGCAAGCACCCACCAGCATCTTCAAACAAGTCAAGGATAAAGCAAGAGGGAAACAGGAGCTGGGCGAGTTCAGTGTTATCAGAATCCATTTGCATTTGATTTTTATTTGTTTGTCTGGCCCTGAATCTTTTAAGAAGTGTGGTAAGTAAAGGGCTTCAGGAAAAATGATACCTATGCCGGTGTCTGAGATGTGATCAGAAGAAGAGTATTTGATTTTCTAAACATGTTAATTAAAGTAACCAAGTATGTGTCTTCAGGAAGAGAACTCAGAGGACCCATTAAAGGAAGTCTCTGCCTCCATGTCTCTGTACTGATTGTACATCTGTAAATGGCTGCCATCCAGCAAAGCTCTTAAGTGCATGCTTAGCTCTAGCACAGCTTGGCTACAGCAGCGTTGTTAACTTTGGCATGTTTGGGGCATTCATCTGCCCGGTGAGAGGCACATGCTCGTGTGCCCTTCTGGATAACTAACTCTTCCTTGTGTCCTACAGGCCTGTGGCCAGGAGTGTGAGTCCGGGGTCCAGCTCCCGTAGAAGGTATTGAAGATGGCAGTAAGGTTGCACTTCATCTACAGCTCCAGGGTTTTTATCCTTCTTTTGAACATCACTGGAATGCAGAGGTATGAACTCCTGAAAAATGGTACGAAGCCTACCAGCAATGTGTGTAATTTTACCTTGCCTGGTGCCTGTGCAGAATTTAGTGGTGTTTGTTTCAAGTGACTCCAAGTAACCCATGCAAAGCTGTGGCAAAGACTGAGAGCACGGAGGCAAAACGTCATGCTCAGATGTCAAACTCTCAAAACCCACACTGCTGCATCACAGTTGTGGGTGTTTGTACAGAGGGATAGCTCCAGGGGTGTGTGTGTTAAAATTCATGACTGTGTTTGGTGCCTTTCACCTTGTGAAAGGTCAGTCTCGAGAGCTGGGGTGATTGATTAGGTTTGAAGAGAAGGTCCTTGTATACTTATGGTGGTTCTTGGAATGACAACATGGCTTGTTTATCTGGGAAGCCAACAGAGGACCTTGCGCTTCTTATATACCCACAGATTTCAAGTGATGAACACTGGTAAAGGTTGTTAAATTATAAATATGGATAATTTAATTAAATATAATCTTACCACTCAGATCTCGTTAAATATGTCTGTCAAAATACTTGGTTTAGGGGGAGAAAACACAAAGGAAAAGGAAAAATTCCATCAGTTACAAACAACTGTACCCATAAAGTCCAACTCGTACAGTAAAGTCCAAGCAAGCAAACTTGGTGAAATACTCTCTTGTGTGCAGTTCAGAGTCCACTCAGATATTTTCAAGACTACCATCTGCATCAGAAATTTGCTGGACAAATAACTCTGATTCTCTCCAGTACCTTCTTGGTATGCCTGAGGCGGAATTCTGAGAGAGGAATAGCTGGCACATTGTGCTTTGTTTTTACCTTCACCAAAGCCTGTTTGAATTACACGGGATCATAGTGCATCTCTGGTCATCGGAACCTGCACTCATTTATTTCAAGAAAGTTAATTTCTTTGGGATCATAAAAAAGCCAGATGGGGAGAAGTTCTCCTGTTGTGGGAAAGTTCTTATCTGCTTCATTGAAATAATCGAAAATGGCTTTTTAAATAGTCTAAAGAAGTTCACTTATAGCTAAAACCCAAATTTGCTGGGGGGAGGGAGGGGGAAAAGCAAGTGTGAGAAATACTTTAAAATATCTTTGTCCAGCATTTTGCCCCTGGAGGAGGAAGTGAGATATTTAGAAAGCAGCACATGTGACAGATGCTGCTCAAGATGCTCAGCACATTACTTAAAGATGCTCTGTGACCATCATGTTACGAGTAATAAAAGAATGTGAATGGAATGGGATGGAAGTGGAACAGTCCACATTTACTGTAACCACATCTGTAGCCTTGCCACTCTCACGTGATGGCAGACAAATTCCTGCCAGTTCCCAGAGTATTCCTAAACGTATCTGGGCAGTGCAAAGCAGCACTGGACTGGGGAGCCCTCTGATTACCTCCAAGTGAGCTGGCATGTCTGTAGCAGTTTACCACACAGGGACAGCAGTGTCGGTGCCAGAAACAGTAAAGCTCTGTTACTGCCATACATAGTTAATTAGCTCTGATGTCACAGCGAGCAAACACAGCTATATTGCTCCTGGTTCTGCAGCGAAATTAATTGAGGCTGGCATGGGGATCTTTGCCCCAATGTACAGTGCAGACATACCCAGGAATGCATTCCTATTGTTGACTGAATACTGTATTTTCACATAAATGTGGCAGGAATATAATTGCAGGGTGGAAAGAGAAGGCCAATATACATTCACTTCACTTTAGAAACTAAATTAAACCTTTGACTTAACTCACTTCTATACCAGCTCCCTGCAGGCATTTCTACAGGCTTCATTAGAGCCAACCTAGAGGCCACGGAAAAGGTCTTACAAAAGACTAGCCAGGAAGCCAGTCATAGACCCAGATCCTGCTGCTACAGAACACAATCTGCCTCTTGGCACCTCGGCCTTGCAGCTGCCAGGCACTCTCCTTATGTGGTCACTGGTGTTGGCTCGGAGGCTGGAGCAGATAGACGAGGAGGGCTGAGGGGGAACACATTCATCACTGCCAGCAGCAAGTAGAGGCAGTGCCAAGTCACTATGTAACCAGGCACATGTGCCAATTTGGTCAGTAATTGGATTGCTATTTGAAAAATTGAAGTGGTGTCTAGAAAATTCTAACCTCTGCATTTATGAAGTATGAAGTTCACAACTGAGAGGCTGAACAGGAAGAGTGGAGGGGATCAAGCAGAGGTGTTTAAGGAGAGCAAATGTAGGAAGTAATTTGATTACTTTCCAAAGTGTTAGAGCAGCCTCAGAAGCAGCCTCTCTGTACCAGAGAGACAAAGAGCAAGACACAGTGCAGTGGAAAGCTGTGACATTATGGACAAGCCGTAACCCATTGCTGACTATGGAAAATCAGCAAGGACTTGTCAGCCAAAAGCCATTTGTATAAAGAAAACATCATTGGAAGGCAAGGCTTGATATACTTCCGCAACTAATTTTTTCCCTAAAAAGAAAAAAGTTGCTAAACGGGATTATTTTATATTTTCAGGGTTTTCTCAGAGCCTGTAAATTGTTGCTTCTGTCTACTGTATACATTGCTCTCAAATACATTTGGTGAACAATTTTCATGTGCTAATATTAATCATAAATACTATTGAATTATCCAGCTACAGAGAGAATTTGTGATTCAGAAATATACTTCTGCCACAAATCATTTCTGCTCCCACTGCAGTCAAATTCAGACTTTGCTTTGATTCCAGTAGAAGCACAATTACATACAAAAATTGAGTTACACAAGTAGTCCTTCAGGCATTTCATTATTCTTTGCAGTTGAGCTCACTGGCCACCCTTATTCAGCTGAAAACTTTGAGCATATGGGGATGATGGGTTATAAATTGTTCCTAAGATAATATTTGTCATTTAAAATATAGTCCAGTTGCTAGCAGATGTATAAAAGTGGTGCCTGTGTTCTTCATCACCGTTAAGCGGAAACTCAAGCTGGAAGCTCTGTATTTAAAATAATAAAAAGTAAAAATCTATGGACTCATACTGAGGAAGAGCTATTTGGAACCTCTGTGAAATGTCTGATTATTTCTCATGCACTCAGACCTAGTAGAATGAGATTAACACATGTCAAAGCAAAGGCAAAGGAAATTTTGAGTCACATTTCTGCCCCTAGATGGAGTATTCTGCACACCGAGTTGGTTTTTTTATATATTTTTTGGGAGAATGGAGCTGTGTTAGAAGACTTGAAATGCCTCTTGTTCTGAATTCCCTTTACAGTGTATCAAGTGCTGCCCATTGGGACTAGACTAACTGGGTCCCAGAGACCATTTAGAAGAGCAAAATCAAAATAAGGTTTGTTTGTATAATTGATTGAACGCTATAAAGGCCACTGCACTTTCTTAGTGTCTCCTATTCGTTGGCGATAGATATGTGTGATAAAATGCAAGAAGCCTATGCTTTACAAAGTGTCCCTAATTACTATGGAACATCTGATATTTGCACCTTGCAGTGCTGGATGTTTCTGTGATTTTCATGGTATTCTCTTCTATGAGTATGCAGTGAATGCCATGGTAACCTTAACTGCTTGTAAAACATTTTAATAGTGACCACTGTAATATAGTGGTTGTGTGCAAACAGCATGCACCACTGCTTCAGAGGTGTTTAGAACACTTTATTTTGGTCACAATTGGAGTAAAATGTTGCCAGACTTCAAGAACTGAATCCTAAACTTGCCAAACAGGGAGCTGAAAGTAAGGTCTCCTGTTCTCCAGCTCCTGTCTTTGATCATCTCTGGAGTTTCATTGATACATTCCTGCCCAGCACTCACATGCTTACTGAACCATGGCTCCAGAAAGCTCGGACTTGCTTGGGAAAAGCACTTGGCTGCAGGCACTGGATTTGAAGGGGGTGGGTGTCAGATTAGAAGCCAGCTTTTGAAAAACCTCGCTTGTTTTGTGTGTGTGAGTGAGAATTCAGCTGCAGGCTCTTAGCTCAGGTATGTTCTCATGTGGGCTTCTGCTTTAGCCCACTCTGAACAGGAGGGACCAACTGTAAAGTTTGTCCCTGGACTGGGAGTTGGATTCCTGCAGAATCCGAGATTTTCGTTTGGACCTTTTTAGATATGATGTAAATGCCAGCAGCTTCCTAACAACTGTTCTTGAAGCTCAGAGCAGAATTTAGAGCAGACCCTTGTGAGTTAGGGAATTACACAAGATATCCCTTCTCAGAAGAGAAAGAAAAAGCCCAACAAAACCTAAGCCATCTGACTGGAGTCCTGAGAAATGCTTTCCAGCTTTCAAGGAAAGAAAGGGTCTCAATTCAGATTTGCCGGAATCGTCTAATTAGTCCCTTTAATGCCATGCACCTTATAGTCTGTGCCACCGGATTCGTCCTATAAATGAGACGATGGGCTAATTCATCTTGGCAGCAGTAAACAGACCTTGTGATTGTCCTCCTTACAAACACCGGCCTGATTTTAGGAAAACGCTTTGACCAAGCCTGTGTCCCTGCTCCCTCCCCCGCGACGCCCCTTCTTTTTCTGAGCGCTGCCTGTGCTTCTTGCCCTCCTTCTTCACCACCACCCCAGCCCAGCCCGTCTCACACACAGTGACATACCTCACACATTTGCCACTGCTAACAACAACCTGTCAACTCTTTCTTTGCACCGTGCTAGGCGCCTTTTGTTTCTGCAGCCCAGCAAGCCTTGCAGCTGTTGTCCGAGGCCTGCTCCGACAGCCTGTGATCAGTCAGCTGCAAAATCCTCCCTGAACAACTCGGTATTCACAGCTCTAATCGGGCCAGCGGACTGTTTCCTGCTCTCTCGCAGTAAATCTTTATCACTTGCGCTCTGCTCGTCAGTTCGTGGCGCCAGCTCTTTGGGCTGCTCTATCCCTTTCCCATACTCTGCTGGCCTGTGTGCTCTGAATGCTAACTCCAGCCTTGTTTAGACTGATGCTGCCTCAGTGTTGCAATCCACATGTTGGGACGGTCCAAATTCCAGCTCCCCCCACCTCCCAGCTTTTAAGCTGGATGTACATTAAGTCTGTATCACTCCAAAGGTGAAGATATCAGAGGCTCCCTCCCTCCTTCCTGTCCCTCAGCCTGTTTAATACTTTGTCCATATAAGTTAGTTGTGTGATTCTCTTTCTGTTTCCTCCCAGCAGACTGTCGTGCTTCTGTTTAAGAGCTGTCTTTGGTGAGGAGATGAGGGTGAGCTGCCCAGCCTGAGGAAGCTGGTGATGGCAAGGGAAAGCCTGGGTAACTGGCACAAACCTTAATTTGATCACATGCCCAGGGCTATTAACCCTCCTCCTAATGGTCCCCCCACAGAGGAGTTGGAAAGACATTTCCCTCCATCCTGTCCCTGACTTGATGCCATCAGAGTCTTTTAAAAAAGATTTACATCAAAGATGTTGAATTGTGAAGCAGGTTTCTAGAAAAAAAGCGGATCAACGTTTGCTTCCCTAGTATCCTCAGCTGAGCTGAGGCGATTCTTTGGAGAATTTAGGGTGGAGGTTTCTGTCAGCGTGGAGTTTATGAGGATTTATACTGGTGGAGCTGAAAGCACAACTTTATCTGTGCCTGTTGCCTCTTAGGATACAGTGTGAAAACTCCTTCTGCCTCTTTTGGGAAAACATTGTGTGTTTTACATCCCTGTGTTTGGGCCTGGAATTGTAGATGACAGTCCAGTTAAACCTCAATTAAACAGCACATTTTGCAAGGACTCTCAGCTAGCTCTTAGGAAAAGCTTGCTGGAGGCCACTTTTAAAAAATATTAATTATTCAGAAGGGTTATTTCAGTTTATAAGGAACCTGGGAAACTTTTGTCTGACCATTGGCATGAGGGCCAGCAACTAATGGGTTTTAATCTCTCTGAAACTGAGTCCATCTCTGGCACTGGAAAACCCATTTCTCTTTCTTCATCAGCTTTCCCCACCTTTAAGTCCTTGTTTCGACTGTTCCAGGTGTGTGCGTGTGCGTGTGTGCGCAGGGGTAAAAATTAACCAAATACAGAAATTCCTTCAAGAGTACAACATGAACTGGCTTTAAAAATATGTTGTTTCTCTTAGCTTTATGAGGCAGCTGTAGAGTAGATGCCCCTTGGAAAATCTGGGTTCATTTCTGTTCAGACTTTCTATGCCTCAGTTTCTCATCAGTATAGTACTTGCCTGGTCAAAGATAAGCACGTGGATATAGGATTCTTACAATTTTGGCATTGGTGGTCAGTTTGAGTCTGTAGAGAGATGCCATCCTGGTAGGGCTCTGTTGGCTCTCACTGATGCTTCCAGGTGGGATGTGTTTTGTCTCTGTGTAAACAAACAGACCTGTAAACACTCTTTAGGCTTCATTTGGGAAAATGGCTCAGATTTTGCTGGTATTTGCCACCAAAGTGCCCTTCTCAGTGTGTTCTCTGGTGAAACTGAAC
Source organism: Callaeas wilsoni (assembly GCA_013398955.1). Classification (NCBI taxonomy): domain Eukaryota; kingdom Metazoa; phylum Chordata; class Aves; order Passeriformes; family Callaeidae; genus Callaeas; species Callaeas wilsoni. The sequence continues at coordinate 150,674 of VWPU01007906.1, read as the reverse complement.
TTGTGTGAACAGGATCTGAATGTTGGCTCTTTTTCTGTAGGCTGTCCACAAGGGCAGCAGTAGAAATACCCTCCTCAGTAGTATGGAGCGTCCCTCAAATAAGCTGATTGTACCAGTTCATAGAATGGAATCATAGAAAAGGTTGGAAGGAACCTTTAAAGGCCATTTTTTTTCTGTCAAATAGGAAGCTACTGGATATAGTTATTTTGTGATATGATTGACTTCTGTTTTCTGAAACACTGGTGCTTCACTATGGCTGGGGAGAGTGGGATGGACACCTGTTGTCCCCTGCACAAAAAGCAGATGATTTTGAAGTGTTCCTGAAGAACTTGATATCCTTTAAACATCCTTGTATATCCTAATTTTTTAATTATTTGTTTACTTTTCAGAAAACTCATTCATAGCTAGAATTTACATGTAACCTGATAAGGTGGAAGGAAATATTTTGGCTTTAAACTACAAAGGGAGATTCTGAGACTCTGAATTGAAAGTGAATGGAACAAGGAGAGAAGACTTTCTCAAAATTATTTTTTTAAAAATGTAAGCAACTCAAACCACAAAATACAAACAGTATTTTGAGTCTCTTCATACAGAAGTAAGCAAGGCTGTGCCCAGCTCACGTCTGCTTTCCATAGTAGATTGCCACTGTCCACATATCCTGGTTCTCCTCAGCTACTGGTGTTTGTGCCCTGAAGTGAGGGATTTTTTTGAAGGATGCAGCTGGTGCTCACCTTGGTGTGGTTGTAATTCTGTGGTGGTTGGTGGTGGGGGCTTAGAACGGTTGATTGGGAAAATGTCTGCAAGTTGTGACGTGAATTTTTTATCTGTTCTTTTCCTCGGAGCTTTGTATCATAGGGGAAGACTCACAGGAGGCTGATATTCCTAATGGGAATGTATTGCTGTTTTGTGAATCCTATCTGAGTCCTTTTTCTTCGGAAAGGTAAGTTCAATCCTCATTTTTACCCAGACCACAGTGAAGACTCTGTACCTTTTTCTGTTGAGTAACTGCTAGAAGAGAGCTCGTTCACGGCTCTGGGATGAACAGGATGAGCGGAATTTGGGAACAGCTTGTCTGTTCCCTGTTCCAGATTGAAGCTGGCCTTGACTTACTTTTCCTAATGCATCTGGATGCATATATTGGAGCAGGATATTTTATTGCTCTGCTTCTTTATTTTTAAGAAGCAACGTCATCTTTTTTTTCCTAGTTCCTCCCATATCTGTTTTGTAAGAAAATCTCAGGGGGAAACAACTTTCTATTTGTTTTTTTTTTTTTTTACAAAGTTGTTGATAGTATGCTTGCACAGTAATTCCATTTGAAAATAGTCTTTTAGTCTAGGAATTTTCTTGTCTGATTTGCCTCAGACTTTCCAGAAAAATTCTATCTTGACATAAAGTTTGCACCTGTGAAAGTTCAAGGAAGTCTGTTTAGCTTTTGCCATGTGAGAGAGGGATTCTGCCAAATTCAAAACTGAGTTTCTGATGAAAGACTATTGTAAGCATGGATAGACTGCTTCCTTCATTACTAGGTAATATTAGTGTTTAATCAATCTCATAAAGAAAAATATGACTAAATGGATTTTTTATTCCTTATAAAAATGATTTTTTTGTTGCTTCTTTGGCTACTCAGGGTAAAATGTTTACAACTAACCATCATGTTTAATTTTGTGTGTCCCTTTTAATGTGCACATTTCCTGTACATCTTGAACAAAACCATGCAAAAGATGAGCAGGGAATAAGGGGAAAAATTATAAATGGATCCACGTGACTGCCTCTTCTACAGACGTTTTTTTCTCCCCTTACTTGAGAAGTTAAGACAGAATGCAGGGCCATGCAGTGTTTGTTAAAGCTGATGGAATATCTTTCTCCCTCTGGGTATTTCTTCAATCAATGTTTCTTTATATTAGGTCATCTCCTCTTTTTTCATGGCTTTTTTTTTTTATTATTCTGAAGAAGCCTTGTTTTGTACATTTCCGTACATCTTGATGTTTATTCTAAAAATTACGGCCTGATCACTTCCTCTCTTTGCCTCAAAATTTGTCGTTTTATCTATTTTAAGTGCCAGAGCGCAAAGATAACCCTATCATAGTTCTCTCATTTTCCCCAGCAGTTCCCCCCCCCTTTCCCTCCTTTCAATGAAAAAATGAAAGGTCTCATGGTCTTACAGATTTTCTTTATGCTTATTTTGGCCTACTTGCAACCCAAATACATCATCATGCTATAAGACGGCTCTCTAAGGCTCTTGGATCAATTAAAGGTAGCCCTATTCATTGCCAGTACAAACCTTTGCCTATTAACTCTTTCAAAGCGCATTTGTCATCACAAAAAGCTGTGAATGCCATCTGGGTACGTTGATTAAAAAAAGGTATTGTTTTAAGGCTGCTGAATATCTTAATTAGTTGTAATCAGAGGGTAGCTTGTGTCTGTAAAGTGATACAGTTACCTTTCACCTACTTGTTTTATTTTCTGTGTGTTTTTAAAAAAATACGTATCTCAGATGTACCTCAAGCATGCTGTTTTCAGGGTACAAGAGGAGTGCACTTGCTGATCAAACTGTAACTTAGGACGTTATTTTGTAAAGCCAAATATTTCGTGTGGTAACCCAGAATGCATCTCCTTGGCTGGTGATCAGCCAAGAGCGAGTCAGTGGAGCAGCACTGCTCCTTGCCAGCATCCATCCTCCTTTTCTTCCCTCAAAAATCCAGGGTCTGTATCCTGGAAATGCAGAAATCCACCCCAACTCTTCAAGCACTTGCACGTGTGCTCAGCCCAAGCCCGTGAATTGTCCATTAATGCAGAGTATACACAGCCCTGTTTGACAGGTCAAGGTAGAACAAGGTAATATTTTTTAGACCAGTAGTTCATTTGCCACAATTGGTGTCTCAAATGACTTGAAACTGTTTATTGACGTGTTCTAAATCTCTGGAAGAATGTCTTCTTCTGCTATTTCCTGAATCAAAACATTTCTTTCAGTAGTTAGTCGTAAAAATTTGTTTTTTGTTCAAGGAGACCCTTTTGAAAATGAAAATCAGCACTTTTCCTTGGTCTTCATGCAAAGTTTTGTTTGTGCTTATTGCTTTCTTGGTTTATTTTTCTGAGCAAACAGCATAGTTTATACTTAATTTAAAATATTTTGTTCAAATCAAACATTTTTTTATGTGCATTTAATGGAGGCATTGAGGTATAGACAGAACCCTTCTAGTCACATATCTTGGTGGTACAGCAATGGCTTTCATCATCTGACCCTCACTCTCTAGAGTTGCAATCCCAGAGAATGGGATTTGGGAACATATGCTTTTCTTTCCATATTTATGCAAATATCTTCTTACGTGGAGGAGAAAACACTTGACAAAAAATGAATGTAAGTTACACTTGATAAAACATGTGCTTTTGTGCTTGAATGAAATACTAGATACAGTGGTAATAGTAAGTAACATTTAATTTGTTTAATTATGGGAAGGGGAGGCGACGCAACTGGTGTCTTACAGGGAGTCCCCCTTATGTGGGACAAGAATCGCTTAGAAAATACCTTACACACCAAGCACGGATATGAAATGACTCGTGCAGTTTGGTCATTTGGAAAGCAGGGCAGTGCCACGGCTGGGAACTACCAGGCAAATGCATCCTCAACACTCACACTCAGCTGGTGGTTTCCCTGATGAAGTTTATTATAGGAAATCCCTGCATGCAGAGATTCTCAGGGAAATATGGCAGAATCATGTAAATGCAAGTGGTACTGTCCTCAGTCTCTTGTTTTCTGGTGAATAAGTGTACTGGACAATGTATGGCTTGAAGTGAGAATATGTTTATGGTTTACCTATTTTTTCCAGAAGCCAAGATGATACATGCACTTCTGTCACAGGGAGATTCCTCTCTATGTGTCAAGACTCTGCATGAAGTACTTCTTGTGAGTATTTTATCTCCTTTTTAAAATTTTATTTTTACAAAAATGCTTCAAAAATTTAGTTCTGTCTTCAAATTACAGTAAGAGCCTATTATAATCTCTATTTCAGAGATGAGGAAAACCAGTCTGATAAAGATTTAAGTTCCAATTCAAGGAGAGGCAGAAGCTTAAGCACATCTTTTAATGTTCCTGTGATTTTAGCATAAGCTGTTATGAAGAGTTTCTGTGGGATGCTGTCAGAGGTAAAAACAGAATATGCTGACTTGCAGACAGCACCTCAGCCATAGTACTGCAAACTTTTCCTGTTATACTTGATAAAAAACATGGTGCAATGGGATTGTCATAGAGGAGAGAGATTTATTTTTGTAGTAAGTTATTCAATATATATACCATGGTATTGAAACTCATTTTAGCATGGAGATCAATGAGATTCTAACCTTGCCCTTCAGCTTTGTAGATTTTCACAGAAGTGTGTAGCATCTTTTCTTTGGTCACGTATATCGGAAATAAAGTCAGAGAAATAAATCTGCACATTTGTACTGTAGCTGTGATAACCATATGTATTTATATATAATGGCATTGTGTGTCTTGCTCTATGTAAAATTTTTAGGTGTCTGTACAAGTAGGAGATTTATGAAGTGTGACTCATTTTTCCTTTTCCACACTGTTCCAGTGGAAGAGCTCAGACTGCGATGAGAAAAAGTAGTACACATTATTAAGAATTCTGATAAAGTACGCTGAATAAATTTGTTTTCTTTGTGAGCCTTAATCCTGTGTTGTATTGGCTTCTTGGACATGGCTAATTTATTTGGAATTCCATTCTGTTCCCGACAGCATTCCTGATTAGCAGTTTGATCACCCCGAGCAAAGTTACATACCAGCTTTCAACTCTTGTAATCTAGCAGTGTAATTTTTTCAAATGGACTCTTTTCTTTCCTTCTTTGCCCCAGCTCCCCTTCTTTTTGTGGGCAAAGAGACTTTAAAAGTAAGCAGGATAACCTGTTAGTAGAATGAAAAACTTCTTCAAAACACAATGTAGTTTGCTGAAAGCCTGACTTTCATTTTTGAATGGAGAAAATGAGGTTTGGAGCAGTGTTAGTGCAGCATGTGAAATGTTTGCCTTCCATCACTTATAAAGGATAACAGTTCTTTTCAATAACTGCATTTTATGAGTGGGGCGATACAATCTTCAAGTTGTTTCCAAGGTCTGTAGTTCGCCAAAGCACATTTTGCTTGTGGTAAGTTTTAGAAAGTTTGATTTTTTCTTTAGTTGTTAAGTTTGTCACATGGTGGACCTTATAGGAAAATGGCAGCTGTGTCATTGTTTGCTTCTATCTGTACTGGCTTGTGCTGTCAAAACAAAGGATGACCAAGACACCCAAATTTAATTGTAAACCAGAGGCAGGTTTGGATGTGAACTCTTTTTGGTACAGCACAAGTGGCGTATCATCCAAGTGATCTGATCTGCCAAAGACATGGAGTTACAGATGAGAGGGAAGTGAGTTTTCCATCCTGTGACATTTCTGAAATTCCCAGTCTGGTTTGTGCACAGTGAAAAGGAAACAAGGATTTTATGTCAAGAGAGACTTGGGAATAGCCCAGAGACAGGTGACTACAGCGCTCGTCAAAAGGCTCAAACTGTGGTTTTATGCATGAGTGCATTGACTGCACAGTGTTTGAAGACTGTGATCTGTCTAGTTTGTACTGATCTTGAAATTTAGGGATCTGAAAAGCAGCTCTTGACAATATTTTGCCAAAACTGAAGCATGTTTTCCCAGTTTTCTGTGTTTGAAATACTGGCATTTTGTTGAAACACTGTTTTGTCAAAAACAGTACTCATTAAATTCTCTGCTGTATTGATGTGAATTCTATGAATTCAGTGGGGAAAAAGAAATCTACTGATGGAAGGAGAGCACTAGGAAAGGTTGTTTTAGGGCTAGATGGTTGTACCTGGTCAAATTTGGTGATAATTCCTTAATTTCCTCAGCAAAAACCCCTGAAGTTCTTTCTACCCCAAAAATTAGGCATCTAGCTGAATGTGAAAACTTAGCAAATTGTGTATGCTCTCTCTGATCACTAAGGAGATAATAATTGCTTGATAACAAGCTGTTCTGAACTTTGTAACATCAAACTTTATTATTTATGGCTGTTTTTTTCCATTAAGTCACTAAGTATTTCTGTATTTTTATGTTTGTTCACAATTAGGTGGACATTTTGGGCATTGATTTTTCATTGATTGGTGTGACTAAGTATCACGGCATGTATGTGATCTATTCTGCTACTGCTGGATCATGTTCTGATCACATTCATGGAAAGAAATTCCCATAAATGAAAGAGAGCCAAGATGTCTCCTGCTGGCCACTGCCCCATCCAGCAGCACATGGAGGTGATTGTGGAATGACAGCAGAGGTCTCATCAAGTCTTTTTGGAAATACAGATGTCTTCAAGTAATCACTTTTAAGACTTATGATTTATAAGGTTTTGTCTCATTTCCTTCTAGTCCTTTTCCTTCACTTTTATTGCTGTTTCCTGCAATCTGTGCTCTTTTGTTGCATTTAAATCTCACTTTTGACACCTTTGAGGATGCGCTGGAGTTTTGCAAACACTTCTGGTTTTATGGAGGCTGAAGTTAGTCTTAAGAGATGAAATACGTAATAAATGAAGTATCTTCTTTCTGTCCTTGTTTTTCTTGATCATGGGCATACCAAACTGACTGTAGTGAGAGGAGCGTGCTTGCTGGGGATTTTCCAGCAGAAAACCAGTGGGGCAGGTGCTGACTTTGCTTTGACTCAGTGCGACATTGAATGATCTTGATATGTGCATGTTATCACAACTTACGTGAGGCAAAAATTGACTCTGAATGTCAGATTTTGTCCTCTAAAACGGTGACTACTTGATCTGGCTCCTTTTAAGTGGTATTTTGTTTTCAGTGTGATGTAGAATGCTTGCTCAGGAGGTTTCACATATGTAACCTGGAGCAAGGTGCCTTTTTGACTCTGATAGCCATAGGAGGCACGTGATTCTGACAGATAAGTGCTGGTCTTGAATTTTTCCTTTTTTTTAAACAAAGAACTTGGAACTTCTTATTAGCCTTGCCAACACCTGCAAGTCTTTGCTGTTTCCTTCGGTAGATATCCTGACTTTTGAATGTGTGGCAAATGCAGTAAGTCAAATGTTCTATTTCTTAATTCTAATTTATTTAGATTTTGGGATCTATTTCAAACTGATGATAACAGTGGGTGTTTTGTGATTATTGTTGTATTGTCTGCTTTGTCACTTGTAACTTTACTTGATAGTTTAAAATTTTGGGAATGTAGTGATATTTTAGGAGATTGCTTTATAAGGGAATTGGAAAATGAGATGTGAAATCTGTTGCCTTACATTTTAAAAGTCAACAAGACTGCATAATATGTACTTTTTTTTCCCTAAACTACCCTTCAATGGGCATTTACCAGGACAATTAATTATGTGATAAGTTAAAAGCAAAATGTGAAATTTGTCTTGGAAATAGTTTCAAATTAGAGGGTTTCAATAAATATTTATAGCAGAATAGGGTAGTAACATATGAACATATGAAAACATATGTTAGCAATAAAATATCACCCGTCAGAAATACTGTTCTATCATGTCATTGTTCCCTGGAGAGATGACTAGTTGAAAAACAATTTTAACAAAATAAACTTTGAACAGAGAAGATGCTTTTATGGGTGATACAGCACACATTCTTCAAAAAAGGCACATCATTAAAAATGGTGCCAGACATTAGGAACATCTGTTGTGTGAAAAAGTAGATTTGGGAAAATCCAAATAATAATGCTCAATGTATAGGCTTTACATAGTGCTTCTCCTCACTTGTTCTCAAAATACTTTGCAAAGAGGGGAAAAACAACTACCCATGTTAAACTGCATTTTCTAAAATCCAGCCACACCAGTTTTCATCTGGCATTTAAATTTGCCTTGCTCATGCTGTGCCATTAATTTTCCACGGGAGGAAATCTGTCCCAAGAAGTGAAATCCAAGCAGGAAAGCACTGTCCTTCCATCTTGGGCAGCATTCCTGCATGTGAATAAATGCAGAGTGCCAAGCTGACAGCCGTGGCATGTGGAGCCAGGGAGCTGCCATTGCCCGGGCAGCCGGCATGGAAGCTGCCCCGGCTTTGTGGCAGCCTGTCTCAGGCACATCCCGGTGCCAGGCGCCAGGGATGTGCCCCCTTCGTTCCGGCTTTGACACCTCGCAGGGAACGCCGGAGCCGGCCAAGCTGAGAACCACTTGTGAGCCCGGGGAGGAGGAGGCACCTGTTGTTCCCTTGGCACTGGAATGAACTCCCAATTCATGCCTGGTGTGCCCTTAAATAGCCACCGGGCTCCTCGGCGCTAGCAGATTGAGCTGGAGCTGGTGGCCAAGCCGTGGGATGTGCTGGATTACAGCTAATGCTGAAATTGGTGGTTTTCAGCAATCCTGCTGGAGCACAGACAGCAGCATTGCACCATGCTGGAGGAAGAGGGTTGTCACAAAAGATGCACTTTCGTTGCATCCATCCAGATGGGCTGATACAAAGATCCTGCTTCCTTAAAAAAAATTCTGGTATCGTTGCCTCAACCAATAATTAATTGCACATCCACAAAATAAGCCAGCTGCCCAAGTGAGTGCATACTGTAGAGCCCTTGTCTCACAGGAGTTGTGTTGCAGCAGACAGAGCCACTGAACAGTTTGTCAAACTGTTTTTCCTGCTGAAATCCCTTTCAGGTGAGATGATGATTTCCTTTCTTCTCATCTGTGTGGGTATAGGTTTCTTAAAAGAGCAGATTAGAGAAACAGCTGTCAGGAATGACGTAGTTGATCTTGCTTAGGGTGAGCTGGTAGATCTTTTGGGCCCCTTTTATCCTTTTTCCTATAGCCGTAGGTGACCCTAGTAACATATATATGTATATCTGTTCTCCCCAGCCTGCTGCATTTTTTCAGCAAAATTTTTGCTAGGTGAAAGGAGCAGTTCCTTTAAACTCAGCAGCTTTTGGAATCTGTAGGTATAAAAAGACACTGTTTGGTGCACCTCCTCAAGGATTCCTCCTTAATCCTGATTTTGTGTACTCATCCCTTGGCTGAGCCTTCCTGTGCAGAGGAATTTGAGTTGATACCCATTCCTCCATAAATGCACGTGAGCAGTATGTCAGACTTTCTTGCCTTTTAAGTAATCTGATCGGTTCTGACACTTTCCACCTCCATTAAAGAATCCATGTGGTAGTTGAGAGCACCCATTAGTGTGAACAAACTCCTGAAACCTCTGAAAGTATTTGCTTTGCTCTGCCATTTAACTGTTTACAAAGCCCAGGGCTTTGCTTCTGATACACAGTCAATGAAAGAGAACAGTCTATTTTATTTTTTTTTAAATTGCAGTGTAAATGTGTTTCTGTTGGCCGTATAGAAGGCAATGTGTTGACTTTCATGAGGTTATCCCAGTCAGGGACAAATTTGACCAGAAAATGGTACTTTGAGAGGATACTGACAGTCAGTATTTTGGTATGACATTTGATTTAATGCAGAATTTTTGAAAATCAGGGTAGCAGCTGTGACACTGGGCTATTGCTTGAACCATGTCCAAGTCAGGTCACTTACTGCTGATACTTCCCGATTTTGCCTTCACAGCTCTACATGTCCAGTCTCAGGCAAGGAATTGCTTAAACGTCTATAAAAGTTCCTTGTTTTCTTCTTGAACTGGCTTCTGGAGTTTGTACTAATTCTAATGAGGACTTGGCATCTACAAGGACCTCAAGGTATTACTGTACCTATTCCCTGAATTTAAGGGAAAAAGAATGTAGAATTCCCAAAGCTTTATGTTTCCAAATCAGGCTTTAATTTCTTTTTAGACGGAAAATGCGGTTTCTGGGGAAAGGAACTTGCTAGTTAGTAAGTCTGAAAAGATCTTAGCAGTTCCAGTAATTACTCATTTAATCAATCCATCTATATTTAAAGTGAGCTAAACCGAGTTCTTTCCTATACTGTCTACTTCAAATAATGCTGCTTTACATTTGGAGAGCCAAATAAGGAAACAGAGCATAATCTTACAGGAGTTTCTTTCCCTTTTAGTTTGCACGGCTCAGACTTGCTGTAACAAGAGCACTTCTTTCTATGAAACCTTTTTAACATATTCAGCTAAGCAAACTATCTCCTAAAGAAAGTAGGAGCATTTTTTGTGTGTGTGTGTATGTGTGTGCTTTGCTCTAGCCCTGGCTCTTGAGGACATTTCTGCATTTGTCGATGTGCTAAATGAGCGATGCATTTTGGAAAGCTTCTGTGTTCTGATTTGTTTTCTTGTGCTTTTTTGTCTCCCCTTCTCCCCCCACCCCCCCCACTTCTTCCCCTTTTCATTTGTCTAGGGGGAAAAAAAAGCTCCTCCAGTGTTGTTTCCTGCAAAGACCATTCTTAAGAGCTCGTTGGACAGCACAGGACACTTGAAGTGATAGCTAATTGGTGAAAGAAAGGCCCTGATTGTCTTGAGGGAGCTGGAAAGTGCTGCGTGTGCTGCTGAAAGGGACTAGGGAGAAGGTGCCTGGTTTCGCTGAGCAGCTGCTGCTGGAGATGTTTGGAGATTACATCAGCATTGGAAAAAAGGGGCCAAAAAAAAAAAAAGTCCAACTTCACAGAGACGGAGTTTATGGAGGTTTTTTCCCCCTTCCAAAGGTCTTCTGACAATACTGTCATTGTCAATATAAGAGTTGTTAATTCTCTATGAATAGCACATGGGGCCTCTTGACTAAATAGTACGTTACATGTCCCAAATCTGTCAGCTGGACTCTTCTCTCACATGCTAGTGAGATCACTTTGATTGGAATGTTAGAGGAATTGCTGGGCTGGCCGTGCAGAACTGAATACTGCATTATATAATTAGATCTCCCAGAGTACTTTTTTTCACATTACTTCATTATTCTAGCTTAAATATGGAATCAGTCCTTTTGGTGGTTTTACTGGTTGTAATTATATTAATACGATTCATTTTGTGGTCCTGTCTTAGTGCTTATATAGATTATAAACTGTCCCGAAGGTTTCCTGACACAAGAAAAGAGGACTAAGAGACTTCAAAAGCCTCGTTCAGATTTGAATTGACAATGGAGAGAGCTGGATAAGGTAAATGGAGCTAGAGAAGCTTTTACCTTGGGATCTGATGAGAGAGAAATGACCCGTTGAGACTGCAGCCAAGTGAAGATTCTTCAGAAAGCCTCACGCTGACAGAGGCGAAGGAATGACAACTGATTGAGTCAAATGACTTCCTATCCAACTTGGGCATGAATTTGCTGTTGGGAACAGACTTGTGGACTTCTGCCAATTAAATGATGTGGACGGGCTGGAAGGAACACTCTTGGCTGGGCAATCCAAGAGCGCTCAGTGACCATGTGCCATGCTGTGGGCTGGCAGGAGTGGGTTTTTACCTGGCTGGTTGATTTGTTACCAAATTCCCCGTGGCTCTTCCCAGTCAGTCAGATCTGAAACTGACTGAATGGTTTTAACTGACCATAACCTCTCAAATACTCACATTTCTTAGCAAGTGATAAATCTGAGTACCAGTACAAGGTGGATACCACTGGAATAATCTGTTCCATGGAAGACAGATTTGTGTCTCAGAGATTGTCTGATGGACTCTGGCTGTGCTTCAGCACCAACAATGGGTGGGGTGACACCATGAGTGAGTTTTGACACCAAAGCTCTGCAAGGGACCTTCATGTCTAGCCTTAAATAAGCACCCTACTAGGACACTGGAGGATTTGACTACTTGCCCAAGGACAAAGTGTAATACTGTCTTGTAAGAACTGAATTTTTCTACGGTAAAGAGAGGGAAATTGTATTACCTGGCCTGAGAAAAGCGCTATCCTTGGCCCAATCACTCTTAAAAAATAAAAGTCCTTTTTTTTGTTTGATCGTTTTCTATCTCATGTGAAAGTGAAGATTGCCACTTCATATACTTATTTCTATATCTCTTGGTAGCTCGCATGATGATATCAGAGTCCAGCTTGGTAAAAGCCTACAGTATTCCCATACAGAGTGTCTGGCCCATTCATGACTCACACACTCCTACAGGCTTGTCATTAGTAACTGTTCATCAGCTCTTATCATTCCGTCTTTTAAAGCCTCCTAAGAATCAGACGTGAGAGCTGGTATGTGCTTAGGTGGTGGAACAGGGTAAATGTCAGGTCAATTGGTTTCAGCCTCAGATTTTATTTCTGGTGGATGACCAATCTACCAAACAGCCTGTAATGCTTGAAGATGCATGTCATGGGTTTGAAATCCTGCCAGATGACAATAAATTATATGTAGATGTAACTAACCTCTTGTCTGTTTCTCTGATTGTTAATTTTAATAATTCTGTCCTTTTTTTGTTTCCCCAACACCAGCAAACCACAAAGAGAAAGGGAAATGTTGTCTACTTGACGTGCAGACATACCTTTGATAATGAGTAACTGCAAAAATAGCGACAGTGATTCATTTTTCTTCTTTCAGTTAATCATCGCTAATCTGAGCTGTTGTGTACAAAACAAAGCTTGTGGAGAAATTGATAGTGCCTTTAAGAAATAAATCTTCTAATGCTTTATTTCAGTCATATTGAAATTGCATTTTACAGTGTCGTGTTTGTGTGAATTGTTTAAAAGTGTGGATGTAATGAGACGTGGTACAGGTGAAGTTGTGGTTTACTGCCTTTAGGATTTGGGGATATTGGAACTGACACCGGTGTGGAATTCACAACTTTGATTTGTTTATCCCTGCAGGACAGCATTTCAAGTTTTCCCTGTAAATCAGAGCGCATGGTCTTGTTATGGACCATGCCCTACGGACCGATTCTGTTGGTATTTGTGTATCTAAAACATTTGATTTGGACCTTAGGTGAGTCACCTGAGTTGCATTCTGATTATAAGAGTGGTCTGGCTAAATATTATTTGGCATGATATTGCTCTCTGTGCTACAGTGGTAAAACTGGCTGCAACCCCAAGCAGTTTATTAGCACATCCATGTTTTGAGGCACATTTAATTAATTTAATAATTATAAAATTTTTTACTGAAGAGTTCATTTAGAACTTGTTGTCTGCTAAACTCCGTATGCGTTCAAAGCAGTTTTAACAGCAACTTGGTTAATTTCTGTGCATTCATATAGTTGGTATCCCATCCTGCAGGATGTGGGAAGCCATCCTTTTTATCCTCCATTACAAAATTAGGACCATCACACTTTCAAGAGTGCAAAATATAAAGGAGATTGAGATCTTCCTCTTTATTTCCATAGGTCTTTGTTCTCTCTCTTTTCATGAAGATAATAAAAATCTAAGCCCTTTAAATGTGGTATGATGTGAAAGAATCCACTGGTATTTCCTATGGAGCAGTGTGCTGACATTTAGATATTTGAAAGATATTTATGCCCTATTGATTTTTTTGCATTTAATGATGTATTTAAAAATAAACAAGTGCCTCATGTCAGTTTTGAGCTGTGGACAGTGTGAATGAAAATGGCAGGGTCAAGCCCCCTTTCAAGACAGGAAATAAAGGTATGTGTAAAGAAAGAGAAAAATGAAAGTGAAATACTGCGATATTAGAATCCTTGCTAATGTAAAATTAATTGTATTTTTAATATATTGATTAAAATCTACTGTATATAAATATATTTTGTATGTATTTATTAATTTATATCATTAACATGCCAAGCAGTGGCCAAAATTACCATATAACCTACCGAGAAGAAACCTCACTCTTTGCCCGAACACATTATTGTGAAGAACCTCTAAGATGGGATTATATACATATATATATACATGAATATATATATATATGTAAAAATAGATTATATTTATACATAAAACCAAAAATTACACTGTACGATGTATGGATGCAGAACTGGTCTGTGCTAATTTATGACTGTTTTTGTGGTACCAATGGTGCCAATAAAACCAAATTTGCTCCCAAAACAAATAGCCATTTTCAAGTTCTACAACTGATACTTTTTGTTCTCTTAACCAGGGCTAAAAAAAATATCTTTCTGAGCTGTAAAAGCTCAATTGGTTGTAAATATCCTGTTCGTCTGCAAATGCAGTTCCCATCCCACATTGTGTAATGTGCAAAAAGTTGGCATTTTACAGACTCCATTATGGTATGGAGAACTAATTACAGACAAGCTCACGGTCATCTGAGCATGTAATTATATTTATTGATTAAAATAATGCCACGATTTCATTTTGCAGTGCCATTTCACTGGTACCCACTTAAACAATTCCTGTCAAACCGTGTAAGCCAGAGTGCTGAAGGACTCCCTTAAACGGATCTGGCGATGCAACAGGTGGCCTAATTGCTTTAGGTAGGTCCATTACAGCCAGATTCGGGGAGGAGAAGCTGAAGACACAAGTAGGGCTACGACTGACTCTGGCAGAGGGAATCTGGACAGCTGGGGGCCCAGTTGCCAACTGTTTGCGATGAGCTGCCACCTCATAACCCAGGGCTCGCGGGAAATCTCGTAACCCGCGTTTGTGTTCCGTGTCATGGCCCCAGGGAATGGGGAAGTATTGTTAGGGTCTCCCTAGCAGGATTCATGTAGGCATCAAATTGTTGGACAATTAAATGGCAGAAGTCCTGTCTTGGTTAGTTAGCAGGGACATGGATTTACTCCAGAAATGCGGGTGGGTTGTGCTCGATTGTCACCAAAGTGCGTGACCTGATAAGGTGGCCCTTTCACTGCAGACAGGGCTTGTAAAGCATCCACTGCTAAGGCTGCCAGGCAATTCCAGTCCTAAAGGCCTATTTTCAGCTGTTCACAACTTTGTCAGAGTAGCTTTTCAAACTAAATTTTTCCATGTTTCATTTGGTGTCTGCCTCTGTCTGAATTCTCTTCAGAAGGTTTCAGCCAGAACAGTTTAATGTCTTCCAACTACAGAAAAATACATTATTTTTCCCATGCTGCAAAAATATTGGAAACACGTTTTTTCTGAAAAGATGTAGTTGTCCCACTCTGGGAGATAATTTCTACCCAGCCCTGTCAGAGATATGTAACTCTTGTTCACATCAAAAAAATTATGTAGCTACCTACCACAGATTCAAGGGGTACAAGATCAGATATGATGTGGAGAAATGAGAATAAGGAAACTGGTAGGGAAAAAAAGAAAATTACAGTGAGGTTTTAGCTAGAGAGGATAAGTGGGCTGCACAGTTAATGAAAGGCAAGCTGGACTGCACCACGTAGGAGAATTGGCTCTAGGAGTGAGTGAGAGTGGAGCCATACTAGATGAAGTTAGGTTAGTTTGGACTATCAGCAGACAGGATGAAATTGGAGTTGGAAATATATGCCCTAAAACATTGTGATTCTATGACTCGAGAGGCTAAGACTTATTTAGCAAAGTGCTTTGACTTGGAATAAGGAAGTCAAGGGAACTGTCAAAGGGATAAGAACTGGATAAAATGTTTGCCGGATCTCTATCCCTTTAAAATACTGATATAAATCCCAGAACCTAAGTACCATCCTTTTTTCGCTGTCAGCAAATTTCTGTTTTTGCTGGTGAAGCATCGTATGCTGAGCATCGCATCTACAGGGCTGTATTAATAGGATGCAACAAAGTTGAGCACTGACATTAAGAAAGTAATAAAATTAAGGATTTATATGCAGTTTTTGCTCTGTTCCCTGAGTATCACGACAGCTTCTTTTACTCATTTGTTGCACAGGATGAAATACTCTGGGCCGAAGCTTGCAGAAGCAATACTTTGAATATCCCAGAAACAGAGTGATAGATTATGAAATACAGAGCTCGAGGAAGACTTAAGTTTTGAGCGCAGTGATGAGGAAATTCTGTCTTTGTCCATCATTGAGTTCTAAGTGAAAACACTTAGAGATATTTATTCTTTGCTTTGTGGCTGTTTACTTGAAGATCCTGGGTCTAACTTGCTTCTTTGCTAATTTGCTGTTTGCCTTTGCCAATCACCAAAAACTGCAGATTGTCAGTTTAACAAATAAAGTAGTACCAGTTTAACAAACTAACTGGTACGCTGAGAAATCAGATTCTGACAATCTGAAGATGTGTAAAATAAGTAGATTCAAAAGGAGGAATTCTTCCGTACTTTTGGGTTTTTTTAATTGCAAAATGAGGTAATTTGGATATGACAAAAGTGTTAACATCTGCAAACCACACACACATTATGGAAGAAAATTAGGAGGAAATTAATTATTCCTGCAAAGGGGAGCAAGTGCTGATAATGAAGAAAACATAAGAACTTATTAAGCAAGCACTGCCCATCCTGTCCAGCGAAGGTGGCAGGAATATCTTGGAAAATCAATCTCCTTGGCAAATGAATGTAACAAAATGGAGGGAAAGTAACTCTACTTCCCCATATGTATGTGAAGAAATCAATAGTTGCTTCTTTCTAAGGTGCTAATGAGTGCCCAGGTATGTGTAGTCCCACTTAGCTTCCAGACCCTTTTAGTAGTTGACTATCCCATAGATGTGGAGCTTCCAGCTCTGAGATGGGGGTGCTCTGGGTATATGAAGAAATTAAAAAGCAATTATTTAGAATGGAAACATACACAGTATTTAGGTATGTGTGGGAGACAATTTTGCCTGTTGGCCTTAGATCCCCAGACTGCCTATCAGTGGTACATATCTAAATCTTTTTTTTTTTTTTGGAAAGGCCCAGGTAGATTTGAAACCTGGGTCCTGTATTTAAAGGAATGCTTGAACCTAGGTCTATCCCGTGTGAGTTTAGACCCATTTCCTGACTGCCTCCCCTTTGAGAACTGGCAGCCTTAAAACTTGTCATCCAAGTTTCTAACTGATACTTATGAGGTGGAGAGTGTCTATTTTGTTCTTTCAAGAATACCTTTTTCTTTGCCACTAGATTTTAAAAAAAACTCCAGATAGTTAGTTCTCTATTCTGGGAATTATTACCAAATCATAAAATCTAGAATTAGTTGTTTCTCCTCCCTAGTCATTGTATGAAGACAAATTCATGGAAGAAGGATTCATTAAGGGCTATTAAGTGCAGGAAATCCTTGTGCTACAGAGTGCTGAGAGCTGAAAAGGATATAAAAGAAGCATCACTAAATGCTTGTTCTATTCTTAGTCTCTTTGTAGACATCCCTGTCATTTTGCTGGGAAAGGGTGCGGAGTTAGCTCAGTCTACAGGGTTCTTCTCTACTGGTCCAGGACACAGTATTTCTCTTTGCATTTGGAAAATAAGAATCTGTCCATTTTTTCAGAGGGTTGGAAGGACTGGCTTCAACTGGCTGTGTCCTGGACAAAGCAGTGTTGTGCTGAAAGGATGGAGAGGAGGATGGCAGGGAGAACTGGGAGCTGCCTGCAGGCAGGTGACTTCCACACTGCCTATACTGATCCCAGAGCAGGTACCTCCAGGAGCATCCCTGGTGATGAGATATCTGTTCTGTGTCTCGCTCCCTTGTCTTTTTCCTTAGACGTGCATTCCTTGGCGGGCGCCTCAGACCGAACACAGCGACTTCCAGATTTTCAGTCCTTACAAAATGTCTCCCACCACGCCTACATTTAAAAGGGCACAGGATCCAGCCAGCTAATTTGTTCCTAGGCAGTTAAACTACCTTACATGAGCTCCAGACCCTTGCGTAGGTTTAACATACTATTTAAAGAATATGTGAGCAGTGCCGTGTATGGGGGCAGATCTGTATCTGTCATAGAGTGATAATGTAATTGGAGGTCGTCCTTTGTGTAACCCTGTTAACATTTTAGACTATTCTGGGAAACCCCGTGGATTCAGTACTATGGAATGTAGTTAGGAAAAACAGTGTTTTCTCAAATATTTCAGATGTGGAATATTTATTTTGTAGCCAGAGAAACTTGTCTCCAAGCAACTGACCATGAGTAGGATCTGCTGCCAACTTGAAAAAAAGGAAAAAAACCTACTTACCTCTCCTCAGGCTGCATGTGAGAATTGACAATGCAAGGAGGAGAAATTTATTACAAAACATCCATTTGACAGGATTCATCGTTAATGGTCTCAGGTCAGTCAGGTCTTTTCCCTTCACCTGCCCCTGAGTCATATAATTGACAGAAGTCAATTCTTCACCACTAGTGAAGGTATTGGTGCAAGAAAACCAGTCACTTTTGAATCCATCCCATTTTGAAGACTTTTTTGTCAAAGCCCTGTATAATGTAGTTTGATCATTCATTCTTTGCTGGTCCAAACCCAGGCAAGGACGCAACTCAGAATGCTGCTCAGATTATTTTATTGACTGGATATATTTGCTTGAGCAGGTTTCCTGAGGCTCAGGTATTATTTGTTTTCCGAATTCATGTACCCAAGCTGTTTTCTAGAGAAGCTAAAGATGCTCAGCTTGCACACAGTGGATGAAGTTCAAAATGGGAGATAAATTGCTTTGAAGCAAACTTGGAGAAATGTGGTGGTAAGTGTTCCACACAAGCAAAGCGTTCTCTACTGCACAAATCTGTTGAATGGGGAGCATCTGACCGAGGAGCTGTTGGTAGACAAAGCTGCCCATTTCACCGGATGCAGCTGGAGCAGTCATTCTGGATTAACCCTGGTGTTATGGAGATTCGCTCCCTGCAGTGGGAATGGCTGTGATCAATGCTTCCACCTCTGCTTCTGGACTGAGGCCTTTAGCGGCTGTAATAATGGGGGAAAGTGCTCATTATCTGCTCTTTTGAAATATAAACGACGTGTTTGGCCACAAATGGGCACAATAGAAAATGCCACCTACCTGGATAAAGAAGAGGGGAACATTAATGTCGCCTGATACAAGAACCAGGCTTGTAGCTAAGCCTTGTGGAAAAGCAGGTCACAAAACTCTAAAAAGAGCTGTGAATCTGGAGGGTTTTGGAGCAGTCTCAGTGATGTTTCGGAACTTTTCACAGGATATCCAAGCACTGTTTCTCAAAGCATGGATCTTTGGGGGCTTCCCAGAGACACCCAGGAAGCCCCTGTGTGTCTATTTATGCAGTGTGTCTTGGTTTATCTGCTCTTTGTTGTGTGGACAGTGCACTTCCATGCTTCACTGCCTACTTTGGAGATGCTGCTTGGGTTTCTCCTAGGAGAGGTCAGATGTCAAATTCTTTCTGTTTCGGAGCACAATAGAGGCTTGCTCGTGAGGCTGCTGCTCAGCCTCCTAAAGCTTCCTCTCCAACCTTGACTCTTCTTTCCATTTTGTCCCCCTCCTTCAGAATAATGCCTGTCAGTTGACCTCATTTAGCAGTCAAGGTCCCACATGGTGACATCACCTGTTCTGCAGCTTGGTCTTCAGCTGCTGGTGGAGACTGTGTGCACACATGGTGGCTTGGTCAGCTTCTGTGACCACAGATGATTTTAAAATTGCAGTGTTTCATCAGGCATTTTCATGGCTCCCGGGAATTAATTGGAAAGTTCAAGTGGTGGATTACTTAAAAAAAAAAAAAAGCTATTTCAAATTTATTTCAATCATGTAAGAATGATTATTCTTCAGTAAGACAGGAAAAGATTTACTGGACATGCAGATAAACATGTTTACCACATTTCTGGTGTGCCTGGGGGAATTAGTCTCCCCCAAATTCTACTCATGATGTTTTTCTCTAGCTAAGAGTATGTGTAACTTCTGTGCTGGTTAGTTTAAGTTTTTTATTAACATAGTTACATTTTAGAAAAAAAATTGAGGTTTCAGGCTGGATTCCAAAAAGGTAGAGTTATTCGAAGTATAGTTCTCTAAACCAGATAAATTTACTTTTGGTGCAAAATAGTGCATGATTATCAATGATGATTTCTGTTTCTGTCATCTAAGTGTTAGTGTAATATTATTAACATGAAAATAAGCTCTACAGATAGTGACACTGAAATGTATAACCTTTTTTGATATAATAATATGTAAAAATGGAGGTGTTCTGAGCAATCTGTGTCTTTATCAGTGTCTCTAGATCAAAACTATAAAGAGATCTTTTGGAAGTAAAATTTTTTTTTCTCTTAAATATTAACATTTTTTCGGCAGAACTGCGGTCCTGGTTCTTTCCTGGCTCTTTTCCCCCTCAACCTGTTACCTGGGAATTGTATCTCCCATGAACTCCTCACTGGCTAGGATCAATGCTGCTGGTGTTGCGTGTGGAAAGGGAGAAACCTTTGTATTGTAGGATGTATTTGTTTCCTTGTCTTCAGATCACACTAATTTCATTTATATGAGAGCTGGAAATCCTGACCTTTCATAGCTCACTGCATTCCATAGGTGAGCAAAATCACTGAAAAATGTGGTCTCCTCATTTGTCAGTTACTTCCCGATATTTACTTACGTCAGTGGAAATTGTAAATTTTTTTGTTGTTTGTTGGTTTTGTTTTGTTTTGTTTTGTAGTACAGGGGATATAATTTCCCAGGTTGAATCAAGCGTTGACACGCCTATGGTTTGTACTAAGTATCAGAATTTTATCTTAGCCATTTAGCATCTCAGTAACCTCAACAGAGTGGATGTCACATTGTACTTGGTATCTATTAATTATCAGCCCGTTTTCTCCATTTGCATAGAATTTAAACTTAAGTGAATGCTGAAGAACACAACATCTAATTTTTTTATATGGCACAGCATTTCAGTTTATTTCCCACAACCTTTTTTTTTTTTTTTTTAAATAACCAAAAGCAGCAGAAATCTTAAAAATAATCTGCAGATTTTGGCTGCCTAAAGATCCAGCCTGGAAATACTGTTCTGTCATCTTGTTGGCATCACAGAGTAGTGTGAGGAGGGAGCAGAGGCAATAGGATCTGGTTTTGCTGTCCAGTCATAAACAAGGATAACAGCTGATGTAAGTATGACCCAGTCCAGCACTTTGCCCAAATCCATGGTCAGAAACATGGCTGCATGTTTGTTTTGTTTTTAACAGATAATTTTGAATAACAGATATGATAGGTTTTTGTAGGATTGGGAGCTACACATTCCCTCTTTTGATCCCAACAGCTACTGCAAACAGTACCAGCTGAAGCTTTCCCAGCTCTAACATGGGCACAGTGGCTGAGGTCCATTATGCATTATTTTGTTTGAAAACCCCGTGTACTTTGTGCTCTCACTACGTGCAGCAGCTGCTCAGAAGGTCCTTATTAGTCATCCTGGCCCTGGCTCCTGGCTGTGCTGTTGGAGGTTTCGCTCTGGATTTGCACCACGAAAGTCACTCTGTGAGCGAGGCAATCCTCTGCTGCCCCTCTGTTCCTGTGCTCCACAGGCTGCAAAGCCATAAGTGTGCTCAAAATATCCCAAGGATGCCTGAAACCTGCGCCAGCTCTGAGCCCCTGACAGCTGATGGGAAGCAGAGCAGCTCTGAAGATGCTCTGCTTTCTCCTGGGGTTTGACTTGGAGGAGCCTGGCAGTGTGTACCTGCCCTGGCTCCACTCTGGGATATTTTCGCGTGGTTTGAATGCTGCTCAGAGCCTGGCTCAGTGGGTGTGTGCTGGCTGTGGTAAGGCTCAGGTTTTCTGAGTGCTTTCTGGGTGCTGGAAGCACATTGCCTGTGACTGGGGCTGTAGTGAATATATGTATAAGCCACAGCTGGTAAATAGTAAAAATAGAAGTGAGTCAATTAGCAGAAATGTCTTTTCATGTTTCTCATGGTTTGCAGTTAAATTTTATTTATTTACAATAAAATGCATTGGTGCATCTAGTGCAAAACCAATATGAGATCCTGTGTCTGCTGAAATGCTGCTTCTGCTCTTTCCAGGATCAGAAAGTACTGATGTATTTTTATTTTTCACAAAAGATAGTATTGGAAGGTGGTGCTAGGTCGTTGCCAGATACTTTTAGTTACTTTTTTTGTCCCATTTTTACTTTTCTCTGCCCTGTCTTTTGAAAAAACAGGCTATGCAGCCTTTGGTCACCTGTGGAATAGTCAGAGCAAAGTGTAATATTCTGAGGTTCTACTTTCCCAAGGTTTCCTGAAGGAGTCTCTGTTTATCATTCAGCCTGCAGTGCCTGTATTGGGTTACACCAGGAATGTGGAAAGCTATATGGGAAAATCTGTCAGGCTGTGAAAAGATCTCAGGCTTTGAAATTTTACGGAGCACGCTTGCTAATGCACATTCCATATTTCAGGGTGTCTGGCTCCCCTTGCTCCGGGTAAGGATGTGACGTGGGATACATGGGCAATGTTGTATTACAAGCACTACTGAGCTGATAAACAGGGCCATGGAGCTGGGGAAGTTCCAGAGAGGAAATCCCATGAAGGAATAAATTACAGGGACACCTACTAGTGTTGGTACAGCTAAAGGTCAGTCCCCATTTACAAAACATGATCTCTAATGTGGCAAGGAACACTGGTGTAACTCCTTTTCCGCCACAGTGTTCCAGTAAAATCCCAGTTTAGGAGTGGGGCCCACGTTTTCCCTAAATACAAATATTTGAGAGACTCATCTACAGCTTAGAAGTTTAGCTGCTGTAAATCAAATTCATGCTTATAAGAGGGTTTGCTTTCAGATACTTCAGCAGGACCTAAATTTGCAAATGGCCAAGTGCAGTAAATGGGACTTGGATCAAATGCCCTGAGTTGTGCATGTGTCAAGTACAGTGTACATTTCATGTGCTTTGTAAAATAAAACAAAATTCTTCTTTGCATACACAGTTTCAAGAGTCTAAAACTGTGGATTTTACTGAAGAGAATTTTTTCCCTGATTTTTGACTTCAAAATGCCTTGTAAGGTTACCTGTGAACCCTGGTAAGAAAACTTAAAAATAAGACAAACAACCCAAAACCTTGAGAAATGGAAAGAGCTTCCAAATTAAAAAGCTGCAATGAAAAACATTAAAACCCTTTCCTGGTTTCCCCTCTCTGCCGAATGTACTCACTGAGCAAATCAACCTTCCTGATTACCTCTTAAAAAGGTGGGATGTTAAGAGTAAATCTGTTGGTGTGTGGTTGACATTAGATTTTCTGTGTGCACGGGCTTAGAGAAAGTGAGGCATAAATTCCAAAACTGCAGGAGTTTGGCCACATGGTCACATCTGGTATAGGTTCTGTTAAAGAAGAGTCCAGGTTTGAAGGTGCAACATGGAGTCAAAGCCAGTCCCCCAAGTAGGTGTATCCACAGCCATTTGAGTATTTTAGACATCCAAACAAAGATGGCAAATCTGGCTTAGAAGGCAGCAGACACCCCATTCACATCCAGTCAGTCCTGTGGGTTCAGGGAGAGACTCTACGCAATAAATACTCCTCCACACGTGCTCAAAAAAATATCAGTTTGTCTGCTGGATGGAATTCCGTGGCCTGGTTTATGCAAATCACACCACAGTGTTGTATTTTTTGACTGTAAAATGACTTAATACATTCTTTGAGTAACTCTGTCTTCTTTGTCCGGTAGATCCCTATTTCAAATAGCAGTAGTCGTTTAGAAGCTACCACCAAAACAATTTAAAAGGACAAAGGGCTGGTCCAGGGCAGCCACTGCTCACTTGGGAAGACCATCCTTAAGAAGACATGGCCTGGGTTAAACTTCAGGCCCTAATGAGGATTATGAGTCTGTGATGCACCTGGGAAATTATTGGCCAGAGTGAATCCCTACCCACGCCTGAGCCTGTGCGTATGGATTCATGGATGCACTAAGGGTGATGGATTCTGGACATCTTCCCCCAACATTTGTGTTGTTTTGTCAGGCTTATGTCCAGACCTTAGCAATATTCAGACCTCATGCTTTTTTGTTTAAAATATGAAGCAAATGCTTTGTGAAACTGATCTATTTCCAGATAATTTTGTCACCGGGCAATTAAAATATCATGTGCTATAAACATCTCTAAGATGCTATGGATGGGAAAGTTGCCAGTTTCACGAGTCACATTGCTTTCAAAAGTACAATGAATGTACAGTTCTCTGAACAGTCTGGAAAGAAAAGTAATTTTCCAGCTCATAAAATCTTTTTTTAGCTTTTCGCAGTGTTCTGAAGTCAAATTATGATGATTTTAAAGACAGAACTGTTAAGTGCCAATGATTTGTCAGTACTGGCACACTTAAATTCATAACATGGTTGGGCCCATGCTTAGTATCTTAATTGTGCATATGAAATTCTTTTAAGGTGAAGCTAGCCAGAAAATGCATGTTTCTTATATTAAAGAAAATAAATTAATTCACTTTTTTATATTAGAAAAAAACCCCTTCAAATAACTTACACCTTTTTATTTCAGTGTTGCTGTTTCTGGCTAAGAAATATGACTGTTTAGACTAGGAATTTAAAGAGGAGTCTGTAAGGGTTGACTCTTCTGCCATGATTAGGCACCAGACTTTTTTCCTGGACTTTGAAAATTGCGTCTCTTGTGCCTTGATCAAATTGACTTCAATTTATAAAAAGCGAAAAAGCATCTCTTGAAATAATTTGTTAGCTTTAATACAAAGTGCTGTGAACCTGATGGCTTAGAAATGTAGCTGGAGTTCTGAATGTGATGACGTTAACCACGTTCGCTAAGTGAAAGAACATGAGCCAATTTATCGTAATCTTTACGTGGTCAGGAAGATCTTCAGTGCAATGTTCTTAAAAAAAAAAGTAATAACGCTCCACAGCCTGTAATTCCTATCTGAAAAGAAGGAAAAACAATGTAACAACCTTAATGACCAGTCCCAAAGTAATAAAAGATGCTTTAGTCTATTGTTGGTCTTTAGGAAGAAGAATTCCAATGGGAATACCCCAGAGGAGTGCTGACAATTGGAAAAATTTACCTAAACAATTAAGAAGACTGTCTTGAGTACTAGAATTACTTAGGAAGTCCAGCTGTAGGCTGGTGCTCTAAAGACACACACTGGATAACGCGCTCGTGTCCAGCAGGCTCCAAGGAGTCTGTCCCAGCCCAGGAAAGGGGAATAGTTTCTTTTTTCTTCTGTACTGATGTATAAACAGAGGAGCAGACATTCAGGCTGAGTTTGCAATCCTGACTCAACTTCAGCCAGGAACTCAACTGATGGGGTTGTTTTGGGGCATTAGATGAAGCAGGGAGTTGCCTCGGGAGAGGCAAGGGTGCAGTGAAAAGATCCAGCAATGGGCATCCCTTCTCCCAGCCCTTGGTCCACGCAGGCATGCAGCATAACTGACTTTCAAGGTGAATTTTGAATGTTTTCTCAATATATTGTATGTATGTAAAATGAGAGTATTTTCAGACACAGGAAAGACAGCTCCAAAGTTTTTGAAGAGGAGATGCCTTCTGCAGAGATGCCTTTTCGCATACAAAGCCTTTGTATCCTTTATCTTACCTAACCTCTCATTTTACTCTGCTTTGGCAGTGAGAAAGGACCCTCACAGTGAGATTGTGCTTAATTTAATTTAATTTAATTTAATGCAGTTGCTTCTGGTGCCACATTGCACTTCAGGAATGATGTCAGGAGAAATGGATAAAACTGAGAATCACACAGGTATAGATGCATGCTGGAGGCTATTATTGCATCCTGATCTGCAATATTTTTGGAAAATGCTCTCTCAAGTCTTCGTCGGAAATTGTATGTGGAAAAAAACCCAAAGCAGGTATTTCTTCTTTTCTGATGCTTAGTAATGTGGTATATAAATATGACCAAAGCAATGAGCATGAGATTTCACTGCAAGTGCTGAGGGAGTAATAGATGGAAATTAGCAAAAGAATAGGAGGAATGAATGGGGATATGCACTGAGAGTTTATTCTCTTTGAAAGATGATCTCTTCCCGAGTTACTGAATAGCTAATGGCTGATACGAATGGTTGCAGATAGGGTAGATTGCCTCAAGATTGATGGCTGACTGTTGTTGGTCTAGGTTTTTAATCCAGACTTCTGCTGGAATGCAAAGTTCCTAGCTCAAGATCAGTTATACGAGGACATCAAGAAGAAAACGACAGTCACGGTATTTGTCTGCTTCTCAAACTACCCAAGATGTGAAACTTGTTTTACCTGCAGTGACATGCCTGTTAATGCAATGTAATACTTTCTTATTAAAACCCTTTGCTTGCAGTTAAAAGTGAAGGAAAAAAAAAAGTTTCTGAAACGAGCACACTCCTTGCACTTTTTGATGCTTTGTGATGGTGTTGTCTACAAAAATAAATCCTGGGGACTTGGGAGGTCACAGTAAAGAAGCTGAATGCGCCTGAGTCACTTGGGGTGGGCAGCACATCAGTAGCTGTGCTCTTCATCTGAATTCATTTCATCGCACTGCAGAAATCCCAGTCTGCAACAGGGGACAAAGGAATTGTACAGCAAGCAGAGATGGGCCTGAATCCATTGGTAGCTGTGAAGGAGGTGCTTTCACTGAGTTTGTCTGAAACATATGCCTGGTCTTCACTGGCATTAATAAAACAGGCTGGGGCCCGGAGCGGAGCCAGGTAAGAAATCCAAACCTTCCAGTGTGGCTCCAAACCACAAGCCAGATTATGACCATGAAGCTGTTGTCTCAAGTGTAAGTGGCTCCTTACAATAACACCTGTTAAATTTCCTTTGATTTTCCGTTAGCTAAATACCAATGTGTAGGTACATGCATGAGGAAGGCTGGGAAAAAGATAAAGCTGTAACATTTTATGAGGAATTTTTAAAAATGGCAACTCCAAGAACAATGTATGCTATTATTTTTGTCTGCTTTTAGGTTCTGATAATTCCTCTAATATACAGAGCATGAAAATTAGATAAATGCTCTGTGCGCAATTGCATGCATTAAATTTTGAAAACATTTGCTCATTTTTCTTCTGTGAAGAAGAAAAAATTTCTGCTTGGGTCAGCTGCGACACAGAAGAAAATTGACAGCAGACAATTGATGCTGATAATGTTGTTTAAGATGATGAAATCAGCAATAGATACAAATCATATTAATTTTCCATACAAAGTAAGGATATTAATTTAAAAACTTCCTGCCAACGGTGAAAGTCAAAAAATAATTGAATCAGAGAAGGGAACTAGATTAATTGAGCACATCAGTTCTTAACTACTGGGTCAGTTTTAGTTGAAATGCATGGCAATGGTAGTTAATAATTTTAAATGAAAGCTTCCATCCAAATATCAAGAGCTGTGACTTCCCGTACTTTCTTAGACAACCAGCTATGGTCAGAATTCTGTACAAGTGGAGAACTGAATTTTTAAAGATGAAAGTAGAAGAATTTTTAACATTTATGTTACTTATTTGTGGCTACTGAAGAATTCTCTAATTCGGCACATAGTGTTGATGCTTTTTCTGTTTTTCTACTCCCCATTACGCCCAAATAAGCCACCAAAATAATCTTGTATGGAACATGTGGCCATTGGACTTGGAGGTGATGTGCATAACTTTGGAGGCTATCCATGCTCTCTTCTTGGAAATAAAAGGCACAACCTACTTCCTCAGCTCTGTCTGCCCCACAGAGGTTCCTTAACTCGTGGGTTTGAGCTATGAGACAGGACATCCTGTGTGATTTCAGCAAGTCCGTATGGTTCTCCAGTGCTTTTCCCAAGGTGAGGATTAGAGAACATAAAATGCTGCTTGACGGAGAGAGGAAATCGTGTGTAATGCTTTTGTTCTGCTAACATCTATGTAAAGAGCTGCCTGGGAGTTTTGGAATGGAATCTGTCATCGCTGTAATCTTGTTCTGGAAAATTGTGATGGAGACAGCACAAGCAGTGATGGCACTGGCTGTCTGACACAGTCATTGCCCACAGCAAACTCGTCTCCTCCCCAAACTTTCCTTTGTCTCTGACATTTGAATGCCCAATTGGCAAAGCTTATTGGTGGGGCTACTTTTTTTTTCTTTCACAGCTGTGTTAAAATTCAAAACACAGATATGTGAGAAAAAGGCTAATACAGAGGAGGGTCTGTTCAACGCTCTCTGCAGACTTCAGAGCAATTTCTGTGCACTCTGCCTTCAGTGTCATATGGCAGAAATTCTTCTTTGGTCCATACAGTGCAATAAACAAACCTCTTGTGTATTAGCTTTAGATTTTAATACTTCTATTCAGTCTATGGCAAGTGGCAGAACTATAAGAAAGAAGCAATTTGCTTTGTAAGGGTTCTGGCCTACCCCTCGCTGTCACAGACACTTCTTTATTAAGGACCTGTTGCCATGAAGGGCAGTGGTAGTTGTGTGACATCATGCAAAAATGCTATTTCTACACTGTGTGCTAGCAATTATCTTGGACAATCACATTTGGTTATTATCACTCCATGCCTTTGTAAAGGAAGTGAGAAGAGAGTTGTAACTTTGTTTTAGTGGTGGATTGCCCTTTTTCCTGGTTAAGTTACCTGTTTGTAAGGTAGTGTTGCACATTGTGCTTTATGAATTGTACATTTGTATTTGGAGGTCTTTAGATATGCACTGAGCTAACGTTTTACAGATTATAACTTTACATATAACAAGATGCCTTGTTTTTTGAGAAGATAAACACGGAATAGCATGATTTTGGTTATGGCTGTGAATGCTCAGCATCACTGAGACTTAGCCCAGGGAGACTGGGATTAAATGTATCAAGAATACACTTTAGGCCCATAATAATTCCTGCTTGCATGTTGTACAAGTAAAGAACCTGCAAAATCTTGGGAGTTGCTAAAGCTGTACGTAAAATCAGGAAATAAGGCAGCTGCAGGTATTTCTCAGTTCTCACAGCAGTGCATGTTCCCTGGCTCCACTACAGCTCCATGCCAGGATGAGAGCTGTACCTCTCCATCCACATTTTTCCCTCTTGTCACCCTCCTTTCCATGAGCATGAGAGCTGGATGGGAAAGGAGGAAGGATATGCTGAAGCCATGACCCTGACCTGGGCAATAGAAGGCCTCTCATGCATCCCTCCAAGATGCTTATTTGACTGATGAGTCGGATTTTTTGCCTTTCGGACTTTGTTTTCTGAGTGTCACTGAAAGGTATCCCTTTCTTTTGTTTTCTGACCTGATTCTTCTGTTGCTGGCATTATGTGTCTTTGATTAGACCACTGAGTGACAGTAGAGGTGCGAGGAAGAGAAGCTGGAGTGAAATGTGACCCATTTGTACAAAGGGCCTGTCTTTTTCCCACTGAAAAAAATACTAATCGATGGTCAAACGTCTCTGTTCAGCGGCTGAAGTGATGTGGCTCCTGTGCACAACGGGTAGTCTAACTGTATTCACAACCCACAAATGGTGTGTCAACTGTTTTGTTTTGTTTTGTTTTGTTTTGTTTTGTTTTGTTTTGTTTTGTTTTGTAATGTTTTAGAGAAAAATTAGCTGCATGGGTTTTTCGGATCCATCAGAGTTCCAACACAGCAGGAGGTGGACAAACATTATCCTCATCCCTGCCAGCACCACCACCTGCAGGTGTTGTTGCCAGCTGAGTGGGAAGAATCTCTGCCAGAATCTGAGATACAGGCGCGAGGACTTGGTGTCACTGTTACTTCCCAGTGAGTCTGATCATGTGAAGGAAGTTTATCTGTTCCTGGGAGATGCATAGGTCTGTCCCAGAGCCCTTCTGCTGGGGACTAGGGAAGCTTGGCTTTAACCCAGGTTCAGGCAGCATCCCACATTGTGAATTTGAAAGTCAGCTCAGCTTTGGAATGAAGGTGCAGGAAACTTTGGGGACCTGTGGATGAAAAATGCTGCATCAGTGTTTCCTATGAGACAAATCTTGGTTATGTACTCAGACCAGAAAACACCACATCACACGTTGGCACTCTTTAAGTGCTGGAGTTTTTCCTGTGCACGGTTTTTCTGTTCATGACAAACTGGAAGCAAGTTCCACAGAAGCAGCTGGAGGCTGAAAACTAAGGTGAAGTTCACAGCAAGGATTTATCAAAAGCAGGACTGACAGTGTTTTTAAATGGAATATGGAGAGAGCAACAGATAGCCATGCAGTCTGTTGGAAACACTATACTAGACCCCAAGTCTTTAACTTTTTAACCTTTGCATGATTCCTAAAATCTTCTATGGTCTCACTAATTATTTCCTAAAAGTGCCTGTTGGTAACAGATAGTTTTCTTAAATAGCTTTAACTCTCCTTCCACATGGACAGTGTGTTTTCCAGCTTTGGTTTTGATGCTTCTGTGTAATAGTTCATGGTGGGAGGGGAAGGGGAGCAGGGCTCCCAACTGAGAATCTTTAACAAAAAAACTGTTAAGGGGTGATAAATCATTGGAGGCCCAGCATGTGATTGAAAGCTGTGGCCACCAGCAGTGACCCATGGGGCTGGAGGTATCAGTGACAGGGAGCAGGGGGAGGTGTTCGGCATTCCTGATCAGATGCCTAACCAGGGCACTGGGGTTTGTTTATGTTTCTGTTCCACTAACTCCTGTGAAATGCCCTCTGTCTGTACAGGGAACACACATCGAGACAGGGAAAGTATCCTTGGTATTTCTTGAAATGTCAAGGCACGGATACTTGAAGGTAATGTGTGAGCAGAATAATCTGGGACTGCGGAGTGAAAACCAAACACTCGGTACAGGGCTCTGTGATTCAACAGTCAGCGTCACATAGTTAGTGCAATTTCAGGTAAGCTTTGCACGGATGCACAGAATATTGTAAATATTACTCCTTTCCTCTCATTTGTTCACCCTAGAAAAATAATTTTTGTTGGACCAGAAACAGAGACATCCAATCTCAAGTTCTACTTTGTTCTTGGTTTAACAGAAAGCTTTATTAAATAAGAGTAGAAAAAATGATGGAAAAACCCAGTTATGATTTGACCCGATTTGATACCCTTTTGGAGCAATAATGATATCTTTTGTTGCTGTGCACAAGACACTGGAGATACGGGAATATGGTTCCAGGGACATGGTTTAGTGGTGAACATGGATGGTGCTGGGTTAAGGGTTGGAATCTCTGATCTTAAAGGTCTTTCCAAACCTTAGTGATTCTATGACTCCGTGAAATTATTTCTCTGTGATATTTTATATATCACATATATAGATACATATTATATATTTGCCAACAAAAGGATTTTCATCAGCAAGTACAGAGAACAGTTTCAGCTGCAAAGTGCTGGCAAGACAGAGCAGCAATGAATGAAAAGATGGGTTTGGAAGGCCATGAAGTGCAGGATGAGTGGGAGCTCCAAGGCCTTACGTGGTGAGGGCCTCTGAGTTATGTCAGTAGAAAACCGTAGGGAAGAATCTTGGTTTGATAAGTGGAAAAGGTCACAAGAAAGGATTTGAACAGAGGAAAAGTCACAACAATGTGGCAGATGAGGTGCCTTTGAAGACAAAAGAGATTTACACTGGTAAAACGGCTGCAGAAACATCTTTTTGAATGCCACACCAGTTTGATAGACTGTAACTGTTCAGAGACATCCTTTTTTCCCTGTGAATTTATCCTACAATATGTGAAAGATGCTTCAAACTATCATAGGGACTCCTTTATGGACTTGTTGTTGGATATGTTTGACAGCAGCAACCCCAGACTGCTCTAGAGAAAAAGGCAAGAAACTTCATGTCAAGTAGATGTGAAAATACAAGAGACCCCTTCCTATCCCCTGTACGCAGAGCTCGGCTCAAGGCCTGAGTCAGAAGATTTTATGTTCCTTCCTGTGCTCCTTTTATTAGCTTGGACTGGATGTTTTCAGCTGCCCTGTAATACTGAATGACCAAAAAACATGTCACTGTAAACTTCTTGACTTTTCACCAGCACCAGGGATATCTTAGAAGTTTCACTGTGCTACAGATAAGCAGGTGATTATTACATAATTGATGCTGCTCCGTGGGATAAATGTGAGTGATGCGGGTCCCCCTTGTAAAGAGAGAACATGACACAAGGAAGTTGGTAATAATTTGATGTAAAAGGACTCTTAGCAAGTTTGGAAACATTATGGTTGCCAGATGTGCTCTTCCAGACGTCAGGATTTCCTATTAAATGCTTCTTCCGGTCAGGAGGAGCAGTGCCTACGATAGTGTGTTAGAGCCTTTGAGACATGAGGGTTACTCGACCCTGAAGATTAATTCTGTAATTTTTGCTGCAAATTATGCCTATTATTAGAAAATATTGTGATTAACTCCCAGCAGAACCCTTGGCTGTTCAGGAGCACACTGTGTGCAGAGCTGGAATTTTCCTGCCAGGATGCTGCTCAGTCAGTGACTTCCAACATCCCTGTTGCATCTGAGTCACCTTATAACATGGTATAACCCCAGATGATTTCATACACTGCTGCTGCTTCAATTCCTTCTCCTTGGACTTCCCTAGAACTGCTGGCAGATGTTTGTGAGCCAGTTATCACCTGCTGCAGAAGGGA
Organism: Callaeas wilsoni; assembly: GCA_013398955.1. Classification (NCBI taxonomy): domain Eukaryota; kingdom Metazoa; phylum Chordata; class Aves; order Passeriformes; family Callaeidae; genus Callaeas; species Callaeas wilsoni. Next base: position 118,692 of record VWPU01007906.1, on the reverse strand, counting down.
GTTTGCTGATGTGGTGGAACTAAACTGAGTTTTTCTCATGACCTCGTAGTTCCTCCAGATTCTAAGCACAGAATTGCGTCCTAAACTCACTCTTCTGTTTGAGTTACCTCAAGTCGTGTAGCTTTGTAAGTCAGTGCTTCTCTGCATTACTCTACCTTGCCCTGTCTCAGTCCTTGGAGTCATCTTTGCCATAGTTTTCCCCACTCATTCTCCTGTGAAGGCCTCAGGTCGCCAAATCCTTCACAGCAGGGGAGACCTGACAGGCCCTGCCCCTGCTCTACATTGGGGGATTTGCCTTAGTTGAACTGTGTGGATCCTTTGAAGGATCCAGGCTTCCATCAAGCTGAGTTGAATCCCGGTTCCAGTGCCAGCTCTGTTATCTGGGATGCAACGACAACACACAGGGAGCACCCAGGTTTAAGATTTAAGAGTGACTGTAGAAAGGCCTTGGTAGAAGTAAGAATCACATGCAAGCCTTGTGTCTCAGCTCAGTGCTTTATCTGCATAACACATGAAATATTGGTTAAAAATCTACTTGGTTATTAAATGCTTTGCTCAGTAACTAATTTATATTAATTTTTAGTTTATATTCCAGTACCTTGAAATTTTCTCCAGTTATTTTCTACTTAAAATGATAGAGGCTGACAGGGTCTCTTCCCAGTACTTCCGGGAGCATCAGCCATCCTAATCCTTTCCTAAGAGGTGCTTATTCTCCTAAGAATAATTCCTGTGTGGACCATGTCCCGCAACAGAGCCACACGTTGCTACATGGAGCTCTCTGTGAGCACAGGCTCTCATTAATTAATTCTGAAATGAGCCCTCCTGACAACTTGTGGGTGTTCTAGTAAGGCTTGAGCAATGTGGAGAAGAGTTTATGGGTTGGATGCAACATTCTTATGAAAGATTTTGATTATGTGCTCTCAACAGCAATCCAACTGGATATTTCACATTTTGGTCTGGACTACTTCTGGAAGCACACACTCTTTTTAGATGGTTATCTGTGGCCACTTCACAATTATTTGGCTTGATTATTTATGGAGAGACTTCTTAAAACTCATCTGTTTAAAAGCCAGCCTGTGCTTATGGTAAATGGTCCTCTGGCTTTCTGTGCTCCCTCCAGCAAAGTGACTCAGCCTGATTATGGGTTAAAAGGCAATGGTATCGTGAAAACCAGCTTTTTGCAGACCCAGAGGGTCAGAGCAGTAGCCTGGAAATGCATCAGGGTCATCGTGCAGAGAGGAGAGACCTTTAACAGTTACATTTAATTTGACTTGCAATCAAACAGAAGTGGATGGCAAAGCAGGAAATGGTATCTTTAGACAAGACATGAAATCGTATTGCTGTCAACTTGAATAAGAAAATGTGACTTTTTTAGAGCAACTACATATTTAAATAGCCTGTGGGGTCAAACAGCCTTTCCTACAGCCCTCTGATAGCTGGCCTGATAGCGGCATAAACACTATAAATATCCTAAATCAATAATCCTGTATCACTGCTGAAAGCAGGCATGTTCACATATCACAGCAGATGGGAAGGAAGCAAATAATATTTGTCTTGCCTTTCAAATTGATTTCCTGTTTTTAGTAAGTCAGAGTGTGTCCATATGTTAATCAGATTGCTAAGAAAGAGAGCTCAGGGCAGCAGACTTTTACTTGACCTGCTGGTCTCGAGAAGGGGGGGCGAGGAAGGGAGGAGGAAGTCCTACGTGGCCCTAAAATATCAGTGGCAGGAGCTTCTACAAATGTGGTGCAAATGCCTGTGCTTCCCTGACTTTCCCTGGAAAGTGCCCTCCTGTCCTTCCTTAGGCAGATCAACTTCACAGCACTCAGTGAGCAGCGGGATCGGACCTGTTTGCTGAGGGTTTCTTAATCCTCCTTTTCTTTCCTTTTGGACAATGTTTGCAATGATGAAAATTCCAGCATCCTGATGTCAAGCAGAAAGATCCAAGGTCCCTGGGAAGTGCAGAGGCTGCAGCCCCTCTCCTCTGCCTTCCCTTGCCCTTCTGCAGTGCCATGTGTTTCCCCGCTCCTCTGCACTTGCACTGACACGTGGCTGTTTCACCTGCAATGTGCCCTTCCACAGAGCACAAAGGCCATCCATAATGCCTTCCAAATGCACTCCCAGGTCCTGCTATTTTTCCCTTCAGACAGGAGATTTTAATTAAATTTAATGACAAATAGTTTGGAGATCATTTGTGTGCACATAAACTCTAAATGATGTTTATGGGCAACGTGCAACTGCCTGAGAGGAAATGATGGCACCCTTGGTGCTCTGAGCATATTTTCTGTGGAGGGCATTTATGTTGCTTCCACAGGCTTCAGGTTTATCCTGTTTATAAAATGCATAAAATGCTTGGGATGAGAGTGTGAAGAGGATAATTTCAGTGGACGCTTGGTCAATACCCCTGGTTTGCCAGAAGCTCACGCGGCGGCTGCGATCCCGCAGAGGCTGTTTTTGTGTATTCGTGCCAGTGTGGCACACTTATGTTGTCCCAAATATTAAAATCAACCAAACGTAGGTAACGTATTGCCTATCAAATGCACAATAAATGCCACAACTAATTGACAGTGGCCCATTTTTTTATCATTTAGTGTTTTATGCTTGGCTAATATGAGTTAATACAAGGTGGTGCTGGAATCCACATTGAGTCCCAGTTACCTCCTTCAGGCTTTTGGGATGCAGGTGGATACAACAGGTAAAGCACTAAGCTTTGAATTAGGAAACTACTTTCAAAAACCTACCTTCATATCTGGCATTTAGCAACTTCCTGGTCTAAACCTTTGTTCCCCTTCTCTTGATGAAGACCAGTACTTCCTGCCTTGTAGATTTGAAAACTACACCAAAGACTGGGATGTTGTCAGATTCCATGGAGACACCTGAAAGAAAAATGAATGTGCCAAGAATCAGTTTGTTTAATCCTGATTTGGGTTGTTTGCTGTTGGGAGCACGAAGGGGAAGGAATTGAGATGAGAATGAAGCTGTTCACTTCTTTCCTGTGTTCAATGTACATTGGCCGTCCTCAGGAAGCATCTAGGAAGTCCAAATGAAAGGAGGACCAGAGCTGATCATTCCTTATATTTCTGAACTTAAAAGACAAAAACAGAAGACCACCCCTTCCTGCAGGGGCTTTTATTATTAGAAAAGACAAGTAATTTTTTTGGAGAGGAAGGATGATTTTATGGAGCTGGAAGCCAGATGATCTCACTCCTAATCCTGGTGTTGACATAGATTTTCCTGTGTGACCTTGCAAAAATCTCTTGCTACATTCCAGTTTCCAATCAGTAGAATGCAACAATCATTCTTTGTTATCTCTGAGGAGCACTCTGCAGTTAATGCATAGTTGCTAGACAGATTTGGACACATCTATAGGTGCTCGAAGATGGTATTTTCGTTTCCGGTGGATTTCTTTTCTTTTTGTGTTCTTATAAAAGCATTTAAACAAGTTAGGTCTTAACTCCTGTCGCCTTTTGGGAGCTCTCTGTCTTCCATCCACGTGTAGCTTAATCCCTTTCAAACTTCTGTCATGGACTAATGTGCTGGCATAATAGAAGAGCTCTAGAAATAAATTCAGCTCTTAAAGTGTATTTCAGCAATTCCATTAAGAGAAATAAGCAGATGTAATCAAGTCGAACCTGTTAAAATATTTTAAAGTCACTTTTCTAAAATATGGAATCAGTTGACCTTCTTGGTTGAGAACCAAACTACATCTCCCTGCTTGTGCTGCCTACTTCCCGTGATGCTGCTGCTGCTACTCAGGAAAAGGACACACATTTTGTTCCCTCATCATTTTCTGCCATCATCTGCCAGTTTTTATATGCCATCATGTCATCAATGCTCTGTTTTCTAACACCTCCCCTGCCATTTCTTCACACCCAAAAATGCCCTCAGTACATTTTCTGGGTGTTGCTCTTCTGGCCAGGGTCCACAGGAGCCAGAGGGTCTCTGCTGCTCCCAGTATTTGTGCTCCCTGCATCCTGCAGCTCATGCCAGTTCAGCTGATCCATGGAAATCATGGATCATAAATGAGGCAGATACTTCGCCTCACTGCTGCTTTAGGTTGATGATGGTGTTCTCTGGAGTACTTGGGGTATGCCATTTCCAAAGAGAAATTTTTGATACCTGCCTTTTTGTTTTGCAAGGCATGGGAAATGTTTGTAGTGGATCTGAAGGAGGTCTCAGCACTGAACCCTCTATTGGTGACTCTTTCGTGTTGGATTAATGGGCAGAGCCTCAACAAAGATCAGATAATTTTGTAGAAGCCACTAAAAACTGTGTAAGGGAGAAGCTAGAGACAAAGTGACCTGTCTAAGGTTATGGAGCAGTTCAGCACTCAAATCAGGAGCAGGTTGCAGCTTCCTGAGAATAACTGAGTGCTTTATGCTTTAGCCACCCATTTATATCAGCTTCCAAATATCCCAAGTCTTTATCCAGATCCTTACTGTGTGTATAGCTGAGCCATAGAGCACTTTTCCTTTTTTACCTTTTCCAAATAATCACCATTTAAAATTCTTCACCATCTTTTTTTTTTGTTCCTTTCATTTACTTGCAGTCCTCTTAGCTGCACATCTGATCCTTGATAGAGACAAGTACTGTAATTTCTATGCTGTTATCTGATCCATTTGTTAGAGTGTGTGGCTGGTTTTGAAAGCAAATAAAAAGTAATGCAGTTAGACTTCATTTAAATCCATCCACTAGGAACAATTATCTCAAGTGCTACAGCTTCTGACATTCATCAATCTAAAAAGAATACAAAGATGTGTATAAAAATATGACCAGTGAACTCAAGTGGTGCTTCAAGGGCATAAGAATGGACTCATTCTGCTGCATTAAATAGTATTGTGCGGTTAAAATGTGACTAGCAGGTCTTGATTATGGCTACTAATATTTATGTTTAATAAAGAAGATCTAATAAAGGCACTCTACAAAGGTTACCAAATATTGCAAAGAGTTGCTTTGCTGTTTACATCAGCAATTATTTTAGATAGAGGGAGAATATCGTTAAGTGTTGGCTGTTAATTTTGGGTAAATGTAGTAGATTCAATTATGTAATGTGACAATGAATTTGTTCTGCTTTGCCTTGGGTTAGTTAGAATTTAAGCTTTTCCCCTTTAGATTTATTCAGATTGTTAAGTGGCTTCTGAGAAGCTGGAACCTTGTCAAACAAACTTGGCTTTAAATTTTAAATTATTTTAAATCAATATGTGAAGAGGCCAAGTGCTGCCATATGTTACTCACCATCCATTAGTTGGTAGCTGGTCATTAAACTCTCACTAAGGTTTCCTAACTGTGACTATTGTGGTGATTTTTTTCCCTCTTTCTCTTTCTCTCTGTAGAGTATGGGCAAAGGGGAGCAATCGTGGCAGATTGCCTTGAGGACAATAAAAACTCTCATGTAGTATGGTTGTTTGTTCAGACACAAACAATAGAGACATTTTGCTATTACCATTTGCCAGCTATCAAGGGGTTTCAAGCCCCCTCCCCTTTGGTGCCTACAACTCAAAACAGATGCAAAATCTTTCTTTTCAGCCCCCTTGAAATGACCTGTGGTGGTGCAGTGTCATTTAGAGGAGAAATTATTGGAGTGAGAGTGGCTGGTAACAATAGGGGCCTTGTGCCAGGCACATGACGGAACAGTGAGGGGGCTGTTGGTGACTTTATTGGGGAGGAGAGCGGCGATCTGGCAGGTGCTGCCATTGTTAAAGGTCCCTGCTCCTAGACAGTGGTCACAGATGAGTTCATGTCACTTTGTTCGAGCTCTTTGCGCGGCTTCAGGGGAGTGACACTGGTCAAGGAGCCAATCCAGCTTTTTTGATCGCGGCAGCACGGTCCCTTCTGTAACATAACCCTTTATTGCTGAGATGTGTCAACATGCTTCTGGACCATATGGCTTCAAGCTAGAGTAACTTTTATGCTCTCTGAAAGGGACATAATAACTCAATGTTTGCTCTGCTGGTGCGGCCCTCGTCCTCAGTACGGACCCCGGCATTATTCTGTGGAGATGCCATCCAGATAACCAATTCCAGTGTGTTGATACAAAATAGATCCACGGGTTTGATGCTGAATTCGACAACAGCTGAGATTGTTGGTCACCGGCTGAAAGCACTGACTATATTTAGGTATGTGCTCTCTGAGTGTTTTCCTTTCGATCCACAGAACCTGGATTCTGGTGGTGGGATTGCAACAAACCGGGGTGAAGAAGTTTAAATTTCCCTACACTCACAAGAATAACATGAGTGATGTTAAGTAGGAGAGGTTAAACACATCGAAGTAAATGTATTAATGCATTAATTTCACCCGTGCTGTCCCTTTTCTCCAAGCACCAGGCCACACCATAATGGCTACATCTGCTTCTGTTGTACATATTGTTTAGTTCTAGATTTTTTGGCTCAGAGAATAGGAACTAGTCTTTCTGTGGGGAAACAAAGAATTTGGTTTTGTAAATTGCCATTTTTTTTCCCTGAATAAATAATGAAAAACCTGGCAGATTGAACAGATCAGCCATATGGAAACTGGCAAGTTTTAGTCTGCTAAGGATAATTAAACATGGATGTTATGTGGTCTAATGAGATACATGTTTGTGGTACAGGGGAGGACCAGAGACACACAAAAATGAGGAGATAGTGCTGAGAAAGAGAAATTATATCTTTAGGGTTGGAACTGCTGTCAGATGAAAGATCTGAAGTGTTTCTGGAAGTAGTTAATAGGCTTGGGGTAAGTAGGTCTCAGCAAGAGTGATTTTACATCCAAAATTGGCAGACAATTTATAAAATTCCAAATAAGGGATAGTTGGTTTCTTAATGAACACCCCAGAGCAGTACTGATACATTAAGAGATTGAGCAAAGACTTGGTCTTAGTATGTGGAGGAACTCTGACCATGTAAAACCATTTGCACTGTGGATAAACGTTAATCTTCTTATTAGACAAGTTTGCCTACCTCTTGATTGTCAGTATATAACATAATATAAAAGATAAATCAATTTGCAAGTAAAGGTCTTGAAAATTTGACGCTGAAGTGGACCTATAGCTATCTTTTAAAAAAAATAGCATATATGAATTACTGTACTTACATCAGATAGACAACCAAACTTTAAAAATAAACACTAAAGATAACTTTGCAGGAAAAGAAAACGATACAACTCTTCTTAGGAACAATGCTAAATCAAATATTGCAGCTCTTTTGAGATATGCCTCCTCACAAAACACTGTGGTGAAAAGCCTGAATTCCATCTATTTTGTGGAAACCCTATAAATTTACCATGTTTTATTGTTTATTTTAATTGCCTACCTACAGGGTCTTCTTAAAAGCTGATGAGGTCTTCAGTTAGGATGAAGAGGTAGCACAGAAAGGAGGTAGTTTCTACAGCAAAGCCTGGAGTATGGGCTAGCAATGTGTTAGGAAAAGGCCATAGGGTTTATAGGAATGTTCAGTATCAGTGTAATGGGAAAGGACTCGAGTGTGCAATCAACCCTGCCAAACACTCCATAAACAAACATGTGCTTCCCACCTCATCCTCCAAAAATAACAAGCACAAAAGCAAACTGAAAACAAGCCTAAGCAGGAGCAGAGGTGGGTGTGGCAAAATGCGAGTTGCTAAAGAATATCCCTAAACCTCCCAATTAGCACTATTTGTAGCTCTGGGGTGAGGGAAAAGTCCCTTCTCCTCGTGTGCTACTTGCTCACATTCTGACCTTTTGATGGAGTAACATTCTGCTTTCTTCTCTATGTTAGAAGTAGTAGAAGGAGGGAGATCACTACCCAGATGTGGGGAGGTTTTCATCAGGTTCAGGAGTGCAGTCTGACCCTATGGATGGCAGAGGCAAAAACACAGAGGGAAATGAGGGCACACTGAGCCCAAAACTCCACACTTTCAGTCCAGGTTGTGTGACCAACCTTAAGTCTGACTTTTAAGGCTTTCTGAATTTTGATGACTTGATCTTGTCATCCTTCTTACATCTCTATGTTTAGAGATTTCCATAAGCTGGTTTCCATCTCTGGATCCTCTAAATATTCTCAGGGCCGTCTGTAAGCTTTATAAAAAATAACATACAAAATAATGAATGATAGACTGAACTTCATAATGCTGTTACTGGCACAAGTTTGGAAACAGGTCATCTTATGGGACTTTTTCCCTACAACAGGGTTGTGTATCTCAGAGATAACGATGGCAGATTAAGGTCCATCTCACCAGGCTGAGCACACTGAAATCATCCCCAGGGCTTGTGGAGCTGAGAGTATTTTGACAGTACTCAATAATCACCCCTCATTTTAAACTAGGACGTAGTATTGAGGCTGAGGGATGACACAGTTTACTTTAAGGGCTTCCATTTTTAAGATTTTTTTGTCAGTTACATTCTAAGAACTTTCCCTGGAACAGAGATTATTTTCATTAGATGGGCTCACCTGTGATTTCCTCTTTGTCCTTAAGCAGACTTGGTAACTGTGGGAAAATAACATAGAAATGTATAAGGAATACATCACTTGTGCACCTAAGAAATTATTTCTCTCCATTTTTGTAATATAAAGTCTTGCAATGATAATGGATTTGGGTTTTTTTTGGCTCTAGGATTTATTAAAAAGGTAACATCACTTAAATGACACCTGATGTAATACTCTGGTGTGATGCTGTATTGGAACCGTTGTGTTCGATACAGCAGAAGCTACAATTAGCTCACCTCATTAACTGTAAACAGTAACTATTAGCTATAAAATCTAGTTGTAATATTAACAATATTAATTTTTTTAGTATCTTTGCAGAGTTCTTACTTTTCTTTCTTGGAGGAAACAAAGACGTTCTTCCAACACCTGTGAGCAAAGTTATCTCAAGAGGAGACACTTACGTACAAATAAATTAATTAAATTATTTATTCTTAGGTATATTAGCCTGATTCTTTTGCCTCACCTACCTCTGTGGGATTGAAGCCAGAAGTTATACACATGGTAGTATGTATTTTGTTCCAATTTGTGTTTTTAAATATTTGTTTTGGTAAACTACAGTTCACTCAGAACACTGAAGTTTATCTCAATGGAGCAAACAAAATGAGAAATTATATGAAAACCTTAAATTTCTCTCTTAAAAGTACCTAGGCTGGAAAAGGCTATCCTAAAAGTTATCTTTTAGGAGCATGGTGCAAAATGTCTGAAAATTATCACAGTATAACTGTATCTCCAGGATAAGAAAATGTGATCAAACCCAAGCATGTTAGCAGCCTGCACAGAATGGTGTAAGGCACTGGGGACATACTCAAAGAATGCTTTGTACAGCAAGAAGCATCAGGCTTTTTGTCTGGTGGGCAGGAATCAGTACTGAAGAGGGTAAAATTATTGGGGTTTTATGCAATCTAACTCCTTTTCTTATGCACGCACCCTCCAAAATGCGAAATATTAAATGGTAAGCGCCAGCAGACTTTCTTGTGTTAAAAAAGCAGGACTGTGCTCGTTCGTATCTGATGAAAGTGCTGGCGTGTGACAGGGTAGGTGGGATAGGTCCCTGTTAGGAGGCACGGGTGGGAACAGCCCCCAGAGATCTGCTGTCACACGAGGGCCACCACCGATGCCTTGCTGCAGAAAGAATCAGGTGTCTCACTTGCCACACGTTTGTTCAAAAAGGAGAACTAGAAATACAGAGCAGCCATGAAAGCAATACGTACAACAGGGGAAATAAACACTGAGGAAGGCCATCAAAGCTTGTTGATATGAGAGCTGAATGTGTTCTACAAATCTCTTTGGTGTTTTTATGGATTCAGTGCAGGTTCTGTCTTCTGTTGAAAATGATGAGGGTTTAAGTGGTTCCCCGCCTGTGAAATCAAATGCTCATGGGGGATTTCCCCCTGCAGTTGCATCTTGTTTTGATGAGGAATAAAACTGTACATATGAAACTGAGGGGACAAAAAGAAATCAGGCCACAGCCAAAGCTCCAGGAAAAGCATTCAATGAGTCAATTAAAACCACTCTTGGGATGTAAGGCAGATATTTAAAATGGTTTGATTTATTTTAAAAAAAAAACAACAAAAAACAAACAAAGGAATTACTATTAATGCAACCAATCAACTATTTTAAAAGATTGTTTTTGTAGGTGAAGGGGAAGAACAGTGGCTCTTTTATTATGGCAGGCTAGCAGTCCTGGGAATACTCTCTCCCTCTTCTGCTGGGTACAGAGTACGTTTGAAGAGATGATAACAGCAAGGAGCGTATCATAGCTTTATGATCACTCATCAGCTTTGGGGAGCCTGTGAAATGAAAGGCCCCCAGACCAGCCAGGGTTGAAAGGTTGAGGCTATAACCAGACTTTTTGTTCCTGAGACGGCCAGAGCCCTGACTGAACAACAGACAACTGTGAATAGATGATGGGCATCTTTGCTTTGTTGCTGCTCCCTGGTTTAAGGATACTCTTGTCCTCCTTCTGCCCCTTCTATATTTGACAAGTTTGCTTTCAGCAGATATGACAGGCACTGGTGGGGGTCACTGGCCCAATTCCACATTTCCACACTTGGCTTGCTCCAAGTTCACTGGCCTGAACTAATGTCTCCAATGGAGGTCGTACTACTGAACATTATGAGTTTTTATATATTAAACATGCATTAGTGGGTTTACCCTGCTTATCTGACAGCTGTAGAAAAATAAAGAAAATTCAGTTTGAACTTTAAAAAGCAGGGCTTAATTTATGTCTGCTACTTTTGTTCCTCCCCTTTTTTCAATTGCCAATTGCAAAGCTCAAGGGAGATAATAAAATGGAGGAACTGCTACTTTATACTTCCACGTGCTTCCTAGTGCCTGTGCCTTACTGGGTGAGCTAAATCTAAAACTAGGAAAAGAGTTTTCAGATGGAAATTTGATTAAACAATGCAATCATCTGTCTCACAATCTGTTTTTTTATAAGGAAAGTATTTTTTTTTTCCAGGGGGAATTTTCTTTCAGAGGGTTTTGTATGAAAAGGCAGACGTCATGAATACTGATGGGAAGGGCTCAGTGTTTTGTTATTTCTGTTTAACAAAGACAAAATGCTTTAATAAAATCAGAAAACACAGATGTTACTTTGAGTATATTTTGCATCTTCTACTTTTCTTTTTTTTTTTTTAAGTTGGGAACAATCCCTCCCTCAGACTGACAATAGCAGCTCATGACAGACAAAATTAGCAGCTGGAAACTTAGCCAAAAGTTTAGGCTTTTTAGTATGTTGTTATTGTTTGGGATTTTTTTAGATGGTGAAAGGCATGCTTGAAGGAAGAGGCACGGATGAATTGAAAGCCCTTGTTTCTCACCCTCAGTACATTTTAACTGGGTTTTAGTTTTTATAAACAGTTTAAAATGGGAAAATGCACAACTCTTTGTTTAGAAATTAGCCCATTGTGTTTTTCTCTTTTTTGTATGTGGGGACTTCAGAGGGGAGTTCATGTGGTTTGATAATATATACTTTTCATACTCATTTAAAAACGCCGTATTTTTACAAAATAAAAAATCAATTTCTCTACATCATTGAAAAAGCAACACCTATCCATCTGTCCTAAGCAATCTCTGTTTCTCGGGAGGAAGGAAGAGATACTGGTGACACCTTTCCACACAGACTCATGATTAAATGAGTAAAGTGAAATAATTTACTGTTTGCTCAGCAGTTCTGAGGTATCACGGTTGTTTTAAATTCTGTGCATTTTCGAGTGGCAAAGATGGCTGTTGGAACCTTTCCAGGGTCCAGAAAAAAGTCTTCTGTCATGACAGCGTCTCTTTTATCTTCTGTGCTTACTCTTCACTCTCTGCTCATGAAGGTGGACTCTCGGTTGCCCTTGGAGTGCCTGGAGCTGGGAAGGAACTGGGGCTGGGGATTCCCTCCAAGGCCACCTGGTTGTAGGAGCCCCACTTTTCCCAGGGCCAGGAGACCACATCCTCTGAGTTTACTCTTTGTGTGATGTTCAAATGCTTCTGAACACAGCGGAGGAGCAGCCCTGCAGAATGTACCTTTCCATGGCATCCGCCCTAGGTCTGTTCAGTGCTGGTTTGGGGGGAAACATGGGGTTTTTTGTTTTTCGTGTGCCTTTGCTGCACCTTGGATCTCTGTGTTGACGGGACTGTACTTTGGAGCGGTGTCTGCTTCAGAGCTGAGCTGTGTTTTACCTTAAGAAATGAGATTTTCTGTTAAAGATCAATGGCTTTAGAGGCAGGATTTTACAGTTTTCCAGGTTTTCCACAGGTATGTCTCTCCTTTGTTCGAGGTGCCTGGGAATTTTCTAGTGAAACACGGTTCCCTGGCATTGCTGGGTGGTCAGTCTTTGCCTGTCCTGTGTATTTGTAAATGGATCTTTCCCCTGTGCTCACTTCTCTCACGGTATCATCTCTTCAGAGAACATAGTTCTGGATTCATTCTGCCTCTAAGAAGTTGGAGAGGGTACCAGGAAAATCCACCCATCTGACAACACTGAAAGGTAATGTTATGATCAAACCAAAGTATTAGGATTTGGGAGATTTGTCTTCTCTTTTCTGATGTCATGTGGGTTCAAATATTCTCCAAGTATGTGGCAGTGGAAGGGAACACCTTGTAAGGATTTAGCTTTATTGCAGGACAGTTGTAACACCAACTGAATGCAGCTAAAAAACCCACATGAATAAGAAATGATGCTGTCATGGGAAGGGATCACAGAGAAAAAGAGGAAACACTGCTGTCCTCGTTCCATTGAAAAGGTAACTCAATGTCATATTCTTATGTCAAACAGTTTAGCTTGTAAACATTCCTTCTTAGAGAAGATGTGTTACCTGAGATAGATGTAAATCAACAAAATAACTACATCTGATTTCTAAGAATGTTCCCTGAAATACTGTGTGATTCCTACTGTGCAGCTGCTGGAATAACAGGGAGCTGATTGCAGTGGTAGAAAATATTATAACCTCTGTGTCTACCCACACATACTAGATTTAGTAAAGGATCACTTTAACAAGGCAAAATGATTTCTAACTCTGAAAATTGAGGCATTTACTTATTTCAGTGTAATTTTCTTTTTGGGACTTTGTGGAAACTTGCTCCCAAAATGTTCCCAAGTGCTGCTTCATATGTAAACATAATTATTCCCTACCTGTATTATTGCTTCTGATGCAGGAGAATCTTTCTATTTCAAGGTATTCTCCCAACCCTTAATACACAATAGAGTAGTGTTAGAGACCCCAGACTTAATGGTGAAAATAAGGTGAGGTGTGCGGCCTATATCCATGGCTGAAAACGGAATTTTCAAGGAATGAACCTTTTTCCCTGAGCCTCTGAGAGGACTTGGAGTATGATTTTCCACAGACTAGCAGAATTCAGGGATGGTAGAGGGAGAGAGAAGGAGGCTTTGTTGGAAATGCAAGACAAGGAAAGTATTTTGCATAGGAAAGCATTTCATATGCAGAAAGGATAGTACCTGGTACTGTAAAATGCTCAGTTACTGGGGTTTCTGGCTTTTCACCCAGCTTGTTTGTAGTAAAGGCCATTCCCTTTCACTTCCATGTGGGAGCGTTGCTCCACGCTCACGCCTGCACGAGGGCAAACGGAGTAGAAGAGCCTAATTGAAGTTTCAGGGACTAACAGAGCAAATGTTAGCTTAATGATACAGTTACAAGTCACAAAGAAATTGGAGCAGGCGCCCCAAGTTTTATACATTTTTGGCAAAGTAAGTGGGAAACTATGTGCTGAAGTGAGGTCAACAGATGGAGGAAGAGAGGTGCAGGAGGGGAAGAAAGCTACACGCCCATGGACAAAATCAAAAAAGTCCCCCAAATCCAAATCAAACAAACAAAAAGAACTAAAGAGACAAACCTTGGAAGAAACAGATTTTTAAACAAAGTTTGCCAAATAAGCAAACTTTTCTCTTTTTTTTTCCCTTAGAGCAGATGCAAAGTGCCTTTTCAGTTAATTTTGGAGAGAAAGAAGTGAACACATGCTGTGCTTTAATGAATCTTGGTGCACCCACAATAGGGAAACTCAGACCTTCATGAACAATTCTGTGTTGGAGTTTGGTGACACTCACCAAGCCCCTCTGTGCTCTTTCCTCTCCTTTTCTCCGCGTTCTTTCTCCTGTGCAGAAGCCCATTTCCCGTCCCCACTACACAAGGACACAGCCAGGGCAGGTAGACGATGTCCATGTCATCTGGAGAGTACCTGGTGTTTCAAAATCTCCTACTCTGAATGTGGGGCTGGGAGTCAGAACTCAACAGCTCAAAATCCTCACCCTGTTGTGGAAAATGGTCCTGCTGACTGACACTGGGCAAAAAAAAGTTTGGATTTTCAAAATTCTTACCTAGTCTTCCTTAAATTCCTGCTCAGAAATTCAGCTTCAGCGTTTCCTTCTTAAATTCCTTCTTCAGCTGCAAAGTAATCTGGTTTTCATAAAACCAAGAACTGTTGCAAACCTCTGTGAATCTTTGTGTTCCCTTTTGTGAAATGGGATAATACAGTCACTGACACTTTATTCCACTCCTTCTATTTTGGGTTATTATTTTCTTTGCTTTGAAAAAGCATGGTGATGTTTCATAATAAGTTTGCATAACCATGGAGTTCTGTCTCTGGATTTGCTATCCTCTCTTTTCAACCTCCCAGGATTGCACTGTCTATTGTTTATTCTGATTATTACTATTTTTTGTTGTTGTTGTTTTTATGACAGGGTTCAGGAGTGAAACCTTAGCTCTGTAAGGACCAGTGGAAAAAATTCCAAACTTCGGAGAATCAGGATTTTATCCTAAATATTTTTATTTGCCTGACACCCTTGGATAATTAAAATAATGATAATAATAATAATAATAATAATAATAATAATAATAATAATAATAATAATAAATAGTTGGCAGGTGTCATGGTCTGATCCCTGCCAAGCATTCTGGATAAAGACTTAATACATTTGGTAAATCTGGGGTATGTTATCAGGCTCTTAAAACAGTATCTAACAAGGACAGAGAGCGCAGGGGAAAATTATCCTGATTGCAGATGTGTTGACATTGGTGAGCCTTGCAACACATCACACATTTATACAAAGCTCTGAAGTTTTGTAAAACATACATTTGGCAAATTCCTCCCAGTCCATTTTTTTTTTCTGCGCTGCCAGAACCTTTTTGGAGAGCAGCTTTAACATAGAGAAGAGATTTAATGTATAAATTTCATTATGCTTGCAGCAGCTGGATTCTGTACAAATCCTGTGCTGCATGAATCAAAGCTATCCAGATATCCAGACAGTGCAAACAGAGAACGTCTGATCCATGAATCTTCCAGGTGCACTACTGTGCTTTCCAGAAAAGGCTTGAAAAATTCTGTCTGTTGTGTGAGTACTTTGCAGCTGATCCTGTAGGTGACACTGAAAGAGGAGTTGCCTTGCTTGAAGGGAGGATTTTTTTCTGAGCTAAACATTCTGCTTTGCTACATGGTTGCGGCTTAGGTTTTCCTTAATGCTATTTTTGTATGAGATCATAGTTTACTCTGTTCAAACACCTATGGAAAATGTTCAGACACCTCTTCTTTTGGAGTAACTTGGAACACCCTTGTTGATGTCAATGGTTGTGCTTGCTGCGGATGAACGCTTTGATCTGGATGTAGATGAATAAAAAGTATGGGCTGCCACAGGCACTGTGGCACAGACAGAGCATACTCTCGAATGGAACATATTTTTCCACCTCCAGAATCCTTGGAAAGCTCCATGAAATTCATGTCTCTGGAAACTATTTGGTTAATGTGCACTGTAAAGTTACAAATGTGAGCTTGTGTCATGGAAAGACCGATTGTCTCAGTCACTGCAGGTAACTGAACCCCCTTAATTTTGTGACTGTAGATTAAATTGGCCCTGGACATTTGTCTCAGCATGGTACACACAGCACCTGACCACAGATGTGGTGTCAGGCTCAAAAGAAAGCATTTCCTTTAATCAGGATAATACCAGGACCTTGATGAGAACTGAGCGGAAAAATTGCCTCCTGGTTTCTCCCTATTTTGAATCTGTCAGAGTGCACATCTGAATTTTGGGTCTTTGTGTGTGAATGATTATTAACTTGTGACACAGAATGGGGTGAGATATGGTAATCTCAAGGCTGTTAAGTTTAGAAACAACATCAGATGTAGTTTTAAAGGCCTGAACTCTTTCTTTCCTTTTTTAGTTTGAAAAAAGGTAATAATTGTAAAACGCTCTTTGCAAGCAGAAAAATACCTCCAGTACAGTCTCCTGTACTCACATCAGACTGTGTGTTTCTGAAATGGCCCTTGGCCCTCATAAATTTCCTACTGAGATTAGTCACAAACAAGATAATTACTCATTTCTAGGCCAAAAATACATGAATTGCCTGGAACTTAAAATAGTTGTGTTTACCTTAATTAATAGATTGAGTCAACAGAAATGAAATGTTTCCTTCTCTGACTGTGATTTCTTTGTGTTGGGTAAAACCCCAGTTGTACTTGACTGTCTGCACTACTTTCAACCAGTAATCAATTTTCTATATTTGGGCATTATCTGTTCAGTGTGAGAAACTGCTTGTTTGCTTTCCATTGAAATGGTTAATTTAAGACTGGTTTTCATGCTGCATTTTAGACACACTGACACAGAGGTCAGAGACTCACTCCCCTGAAATGTTGGCAATCGAGGGAACAAAATGCGAACTCCATTTGCCAATGATTTGTGCTCACAATGAACAAATGGACATGGGAGGAGGCTGAGAGGGATCCAGATCATAGTTCTGATAGTTAGGGGAACAGTGTCGTGCTTTGCCTCTCGGTGGTCCGCGGCTGAACCAGGCACAAAGTGGATGCTGCCTCGGAGATGGATTTACAGAGCACTTGGGCTGTGGCAGTGCCGTATGCAAGTTATGTTTTTATTTATATGCTCCTGATAGTTCTGTCTGGGAACACTCGTGTGTCTTGCCAGCTACTCTGGTACCCGGTAGCTATTCTGTATTTCCACCAATGATTTGCAGACTTCTGCCAAGTTGTTTCTCTTGTGTTATGAAAGAGATAAAAATAAAATGGGCTGGACCTCGATCAAGAAATGATTTTAGATAGAGCTTGGCAACAGCAGCAGACCCTCAGCAACATTTTCCATTGTACAGGCTCTCTCTTTTTGTTAACTGGGCAGTATGATGAATTGCTAGTTTCAGGTCAGGCTTCTTAAAGTGCAGAACAAAGACAATGACACTATGGAAAATAAAAAGGATGTCCACAGTATTGAGTTTAAATTTAAATCTGTCTCTCTTAGAAAGCCGACTTTAGCAACAAAGATGGAAACGCACCTCAGAGGAATATGGCTGGAGTCTAAGGAACAGGGATATCTTTCAAATTCACCGAGATAAGTGGACTAAATCCTTTTAGTCCAGTTTCTGAGGGAGATACCAGCATTGTTTCAAAGATCTTATTGTCGTGTCAGTATTTGTCACATGAATGCTATTCATCTGTGTTCAGTATATTAAATTAATTATCCCCAGTGATTTTGCTCTTTGAAAATTGAGAGATGTGGATACAACACAGTTTTAAATTATATGGGATTAATACAAATTTGTAAATAATTGGGAATTTACCGAATCAAGTTATGTAATATTGAGACCTCTCCTATCAAACCAGATTAATTATGATTTTGATTGCACTTCTCTGAGTGAATTTTTTATTGGTGTCAAAACATATAAAAGGTGATTATACAACTTCAATGTTCCTTCATGACAGTCCTGTGGTGGTTATTAAATCCCTGCTCTGTGGTGTGATAAAACATCTTCTTCCTGCCTGAGTAGGTATCAAAAAGTCTTCGTCTCTTTTCCTGTGCTTTATCCTGCGGCAAACTCCTGTCGAATTTGCTGCTCATACAGCAGTTTTCTAGGTTTTTGGTTCTAATTGAATAAGGGAGTTTTAGGCAATTTCCTGGAGTTAGGGGAGTTGGAGTGACCATCTGTGGCACTGAAAGAGTCATTAACTTTCCATGGCCATTTCCACCCATTGTCTTCCTTTTAGGCTATCCATAAGGATTCCAGTTAGCAAACCAAATGGGATGATGAGTTGGGTTTTTGTGTCAGGGGAACACCTGCCCATTAAGAAGAAAACTGAGGCTTTCCACTTTTTCTTTTCAAGTAGATCAGTGCGGGACTGCCAGTTGGGAGCAACATTTGGTCAGTGGCAATCTGGTCCAGGCTGCTCCGATTCCATGACCCCAAACTGGAAGACGGTGTTTCCTGATCAACCCACTTCTTCAGGGGGTTAGACTGCAACATAATTCTGGGCTGTGAAGTAGCACTTGCATAACTTTAATTATGCTTGGCTATAGTTTCAATTGTCTGTCAATTCTTACAGAATTCTCATCTACAAATATTTGTGGATTTTTTTAAATGAGTGCTTCTATCTGGTGTGGAATTAGGGTGTCATCAAGCAGAGAGATCCTACATCCTGATTTATTAATTGACTTCATAACTATCTGGCAAATTCAAAGTGGATACATAACTTTATTTTTTATACGTTTTGTTGCACTTCCTATTAAAAAGCCATTTACTTTTCTTCTTAAAAGTCAGACAAATACTTTGCATTCAGTACCTGTATAGCTGATCTTTCTTCTCTCAGGAGCTGGTGTGTCACTTGTGAATTTCTGCTTCATTAGCATATTCTTCTTCTCAATTAATCCTTGTGTGTGTTTTACATGACTGTTCTGATCTTTACTTTTGTCTTACAATGTTGTTCGGTGTCCTGTGTTTATAGGAGCTGTTATTCTACCACTGTGACATCTGCATTTTGGGAATGGGATTTCCTGTTCTTTCTGGGGTATAATTTCCAAGTCGGCTTGGAATAAGTGCAATACAATCGTCACTTTCTCTCTTCAGCACCTACCTGGTTCCAAGTTCTCTATGGAAGTGGTACAAAGCCTTTCTTCCTACCCAAAGGATTTTTCATGATTTTTTAAAAAGTCATTTTTAATTTTTAAAAAGCAAGAGGAATCAAAAAACAGTATGGAAAACATAGAGATGAAGTAACCTGTAGCAGTTACCTCCTTTGAATGACCAGTTTGGATGCACACACATCTTGGCAGTGGAAGGATTTTTCTTGCAGGAGTAATGATTATTATTGGACAACTTCTGTGAATGTTGTGGAAGTGAATGGTAGTTGAAGTAAGGAAGCAAGCAATGGCTTTTTTGAACAACAGAAAAGCAAAAGGAGAAAGAAAAATGTATCCCTAATTTATCAAATTGACTTTGTATCTAGCTGTCTTTTGGATGTTTGACTAAATAAAGGAATTTATACTCTGGGACTTTCAGAAACTTACACTTTTGTTAAAGGCTTTTAGTGAAGATGTGATTCCCTGTACTAAGGCTCAGAGAGGAACAAGATGATACAGCTCATTATTATCACATCCTGCACATGGAAAAGTAAACACTGACTGGGTTTTTAAAATTTGCATTTGGTCTGGTTTTTTGAGGTCCGTCATGATAGACTGCCTCGCTTTTGTGTTAAAATATCACAAAAGTGATGCTTTTTGAATGATCCACCTCTCTAATTGGCTGCTGTAATTTTGTAGCAAGTGCTCTGAAATCTTTTCTGGATGAGATTAGAAGAAATCAGACCTAGAAATTCACAATAAATGAAGACACAATTTCATTCTGCTCTTTTTGGTGTTGGAACCAAACACAAGTGTCTACATATTGTGTTGTTATTATTATTATTAAACAATGTTTAATACTATCCTCCTTTTTTCCAGCTGTAACTTGTGGTAATTGGTCTCTGAACTGGTTTTCTATGGTACGTAGAATTTGACCCTTAATGCCAGCATTAGATGGACAGTGAAAGTCTTGTGAAGTTTCAAGCTCTTCAGCCCTCTGTTGTTACAAGGCACCAAGTTCCTTTCCACCTTTCCATTTTTTCTTTTTCTTTTTCTTTTTCTCTTTTTCTTTTTCTTTTTCTCTTTTTCTTTTTCTTTTTCTTTTTCTTTTTCTTTTTCTTTTTCTTTTTCTTTTTCTTTTTCTTTTTCTTTTTCTTTTTCTTTTTCTTTTTCTCCATTTCTTCTTTTTCTTTTTCTTTTTCTTTTTTTTTCATGTCTTCTTTTTCTTTTCTCTTTGATTTATGCCTGCTGTCATTTGGCAGATAGCTTTGCATTTCCTTCTCTTCTCTAGAATGTGTGGCCACATAAGTTATCAGCTATAAAAAGGCAGGAGCAGGAAAGCTTGTCCTTGACATACCCCGTGGAACTGAAAAACAAAAAGCAAACCATTTCCTATGATTTTGTTCTGTTGGTAATTGCTGCCGGGGCTTGCCAGGAGGAAGAGACCCTGTCTTCATGTCAGGATGGTAAACTCTGGTGTCCTGCCACACTAAAGAAAGCTCAGTTTTTGTTTCCTGCAGAGTCTGAGAGCCAGCCTTGGGAGCAGGGGAATGGCAGAAGGGTGGGCAGGGTCTGTGTCCAAAATGGAGGAGTGCAGCAGCCAAGAGGGAGCAGCAGGATGAGCAGCAGCCTCACTGTGCTCAGGAGAGGCTCTGTAGTTTCTGGTCTTCTTACACAATTTAGAGATTTGTGGCTTCAAACTCCAGGCCTGGACTAGTTAACTGATACTGTGTTGACAGAATCACTGTCAGAGGATCAGGAATAACTTAAATACAATAATTCCTGAATAGTTTGCATTTATTGTTGGATAGTGTGAATCATTCTTTAGAAATGCTCCTTCCCTTATGGAATCATAGAATTGTTTAGATTGGAAAAGACCTCCAAGATCACCAAGTCAAATCTTTCCCCCTCCACGTTCACCACTAAACCATGTCTCCAGGTGCCACATTTTCATGGCTTTTAAATGCCTCCAGGAACGGTGATTCCACCAGTGCCCTGGACAGGCCGTTCCAGTGCTTGGCAATCTTTCTGGTGAAGAAATTTTTCCTAATATCCAATCTAAACCTCCTCTGGTGCAACTTGAGACCATCTCCTCTTGTCCTACCACTTGCTAACTTGGGAGAAGAGACTTTCATTGTCCACAGAGGATCCTTTCCTGGCAGGTCGGAACTTTTGCGCTAATGTATGCAGCAGTTAAATCTTGGGCAGACACATTTCGGTCACCCCATTTTTCCAAGCCATGGTGAATTTTTCTATGCCGTAGATTTGTAATATACATCAAACCAAAAGAGATCATCTGTGTGGCTTTTACTACAGGAGGTTAAGCATAACTGATACCATAACTAATAAAATATTGCTCATTAGGTGTCAGTACTTTGAGAATTCTCAATTAATATTATAAAAACACTGACTTGTAGATGCTTTTGATTTAAAGAAAAGGCTCACTAAAGCTAACTTTGGGCTAAAGCACACCAGCTGGTGATTGGTTGGATATCACAAACACAAGCAGGTCAAAACTTGTGAGTTAGACCTTTGGGAAGGATGAGAATGACCTAGAAATAGAAAGATTGTACTCTGAATCAGTCAGTTTTCTGGGTTTAAATGTTTTTCAGGCTTGGAAACTTGTGAGGGGTAGATATTGTTGGACAAAAGGCTACCACCAGGAACTATCAGAAAACACTAACAACCTCCAACAAAGCTGTGAGGATTGATGCCAGTTATAGCTCTAAGTGACTTCTGCAGAAGCAGGGTCCCTGCAGGGGGGACACTTGGATGACCAGGCTCACAAGAGAGGCTGCATGGAAAAGGGTCACAAAATTATGCTATAATTCCCAGCTCTGCAAACTCTGTCCAGCCTGAGGGACAGGAAAAGTGACTGAATGTGACTGATTCTGCTTTCATCTTAGATGGTGACCTCAGAGATAAAAGGATTGTGCCATGTACACTAGGAAAGCACAAAACTAAGTTTACCTTAATGTTTGGATAACAATATTAGTAAACTCTGGTGGATCAAAGCAAAAGGAACGGGGAGACGTGATAGCAATCTTCTCTCCTGCCTGGCTTATACAAGAAGCACTTCCTTCTGTACTTCCCTGTTTTCTCAAGGCACTTTTTCCCAGTCTTTTTTAATCACTGCTAATGAGGAAATTGCTTCCACTGCTTGCATTGCATTTACACTTGGGATACAGAGCATCCAGCTAATGTTCCATAGTTGATTAGCCCAGTAGTTTTAAGGGAGAATTTGAACTTGCTGGGTTACATTTCTTCCCTCTCCAGGTAATGACTGAAAAGAATACAATGAAGGCCTTTATTTTCACAGAAGATTTAAAAGGTATTTCCAAATTATGAATCTGAATATGTTCTTTGCTACAGCAAAGTTACTAAACTAGTGCCTGGCAGGTTTTTTCTTGTGTTCTGAACACAGCTTTGAAATGCCAGTTCACTTCAGGTAGGTTGTTCAACACTCAACAAGTGGGGATGATTTTCAGACAGATGATTTAACAACCTTCGAGGGAAATGAATGTCAATTTAGGTCACAGTCACACTGATGATTCTGTGGTTTGTAGTCTCTTCTCAGCCTCCAAGACTTTATGTCAAATTGAGGCGCTCTTGTTATTTCTCTGCACAGATTTTTTATTTTTCTTTTCACCAAACTTTTTTTTCAATACTGTTTTGGTTCAAAGAGTTCCAGTTTTCTCTGTTCCAGTTTATAAATTAGCAGAATGATCTGAGAGGTTTGGATTGAGTGTGTTGGCTCTGAGTTTAAACACGAGATTAACCTTAAGCAAGGCACCAGTCTCAATGATATCAGTGGGGTTACTCCTGTGCCTGTGTTTAAGAAGGGCTCAGATGAATCTAAACACTTTACTTGAGGTTTTACATATTACAGAAGAAACAAGAATTTCCTGGCTGAGGTACTGCAAATTCAAACTAGAAACCTGCCTTGTTCCTTTTTAATAACCCACACGGTTTCAGAATTTTAATATGTTACATAGTTATTTTATTTTGCTGGTTGTGTTTTACTGATGGGAAGCCCAAGGCTGAGTTCCTAAAAAAATGAAATTCCTCTTCCATTGCCTTTTACTGTTCATTTAGCCTCTGTTATCTGTGGGTGTTTTGGTGCTAGAAGTATGGCATCACTGTGGGTCTACAGTGGCTCCCCTGTGCTGGATCAAGTCTCCTCTTTTTTTTCTTTTTTTCTTTTACAATGGGTGAGATGTGTTTAATTTATTGTAGGAAACTCTTAAAGATGCAAGATCCTTTTTAGAGGCTTCTACAATAGCCGTGAAGCACTTATTTAATCCCATTGAATGGAGGGTAGATTTACTGGCTGGGCTAGACATGATTTTTGTTCAGGAGTCATCTTGGAGTACATCGAAGTTTAAAGATCTTTGCAGAAAACCCAAGGAGAAACAAAAGGAGTAAATTTTAAAAGGAACTTTGTCAAGGAGTTTTAGCTGTTAAACAGATAGAAAAACCATGGTGGCTTGACTGAGACGAGTGTTGGGTTTGCAGAATCGTTACTGAGCCGGTGAGACATGCTAATGAGGCACTTTAAATGCAAGTTTGATGGAAAAAGGGGCAATTTCATACCAAAGTGCAGCAAGGTTACTGAATCAAAGAAGGTACACTTCAGTTCTGCAAAAGGGGACAATGCTCCATTGTCAGGTCCTTTTTCTTTTGACTTTAAACATGTTTTAACTACACTATTTACGAAATTGTACAATGTGGCTTGCCCACTGATTGAGAATTTATGACCAGAAACAAACCTGTTAGGGGAAAAAAGAAAAACTGAGTGTGATTCATACTGTAGCTGCAGAAATAGTTTGAATGAACTTAACCTGAGCACGGTGGGGGGTGCACAATATCGTTTTCAAGCCCAGGGGCCTGGGACCTGAGTTCAAATAGAATTTTGTCTTTCAATAACAATATAAAAAACAAGGGAGAGTGCTTGGAGACATCTGTGCCCTCTCAACCTGCGTTAATATAGACGTCTCAGTTTTGTCTTGAAAAACCTCCTCCATAATCATGCCTTGTCAACCCATCCACCGTGCCAAATTCCTCAGATTGCATCACGCCTGAAGTTCACAAACATCTTGTTTCACTTCCAGTCATTAAAGCTGTTTTGGTAAAAATAAAGACCAACAACATCAGTACTCTTGCTCTTGCTGCCACGAAAAATTGTCACACAAATCTTTCACTTCCATGAAGGAGAATTCAGGCTCCTTTAGGAGATTTATGGAGCGGCTTTTGGGCGTGATTGCTGCACACAAACACAATGAAATGGCCTAATTTTTGCCATGCTGTTTGTTAAAAGAATGGATGAAATTCAGTTGCAGCAAAGAGCAGACTTCCTCCTCCTCATCTGGTTCAGTGGAATTGCATTGGCTAAACTATAAAACATGCTACTCTGCCTTGGTGTAACAGAGCCCCAGCTCTAACAGTTAAAAGAAATTTCACTTACGAGCCATTTTTAATTACTTGTTTTCAAAACTGGAACCTGCCTGTGGCAGTATATTTACCATTTCACATCTTGTGAAAGGTTGCTCAGCTGGGTTCTGAATTTAACCTCCCATTTGTATGGGTTCCCACAGGCACTCCTAGTCAGAGTCAGAAACCACAGAACCAGCATAAAAGCAAAAAGGTCACTGAAATGGAGAATCCCAACAGTTCCTTTCTCAGACTTCAAAAAGGAATTTATATGAGGTTTCAAAAATTGCTGTAATTGTTCTCCACATTTCTCTGGGTTTTTTTTGCTAAGCTTTTAGTTCATATTTTGGTCTAAAAAGGACTACCCCAATATGAAAGTTCTCTTTTTACACCTCAATGGAAAATAAGTGGTATCTCACTGAGGAGTCTTATTTTTCAAGTCCTTTCTGCAAGACTTTGGCACAGCACCTATATTAAGCAGGAAGGTGTTATTTGACCATATAATTGAAAAGGATCCATAATAAAGATTATGAGATTCTGGGTCAGCTGGCAAAGATCGACTATAGATCTACAAACTCCTACAATGTGGCAAAAATGACTCTTGTTTTGATTCTGCATAGCCAACTTGAATTGCATTTTCACACTGTGTTTATATTTGGGATTAGCAATATCGCCCCTTAATATGAATTTCAAGATTGCATTTAGATGGAAGCAGATTTTTTTCAGTAGTAGTTTATGACTGCACAATTTTCCACTATTTAAATACACAGGAGGTATCTCTATCTCTATCTCTATCATCTCTATCTCTATCTCTATCTCTATCTCTATCTCTATCTCTATCTCTATCTCTATGTCATCTATATCTATATCTATATGACTAAAATGGAATTTTTCAGGTTTTATATATGTACTTTTTTTACCATGGAAAATGCAAAAATCTAATTAATAATAATAATAATAATAAAAATTGAAAACTAGGTGGCAGTAATACCCAGCTGTACAGCCCTCCTGTGAGCAATGATGGGATGACTCAGTTTTCTCAGGAGTTCTGAGGGTGCTGCTGCAGTCCCACACTGAATGGCTCAGCTATTAACAGAGAGGAAAAATACAAGACCAAGTGTTCAAATGAGTTAATTTACTTAAAAACACAAGCTTAGTTAGAGTCTAAAATGGAATAACAAGAAGAAATGAAGTGAATGTCGCAGGAGAACTAATTAATGCAACTAAGCTTTTTTAAATATAAATGTTAAAAGCAATCTCCTTCCTACTTGCAGTGAGTGACAGAAGAGGAAGAGCTGTGATTAATTCAGAAACTCATGTTTCTCATGGTTGAGGCCAGGGGACAGCAAATATTCTAAAGTCCACGAACAGATTGTTGTTCATGTCAATGGGATGGGCATTCCACTCACGACAGAGTAAGCTAAAAGTAACATGACTAAAATCAGTTGGATCACTCTGTAGAAGGACCATTATTGGCTGTGATTGCAGGAGTTTGTGGTGAACATCCTCATTTATCTTGGAGGTATGGGCTGAGGCTGCAGCCCTGGAAGAAGTAGACAGCAGTGAGATTTATTGGCTGACTTCATTGTTTAAATGCAGCATGCTCGCCTTAGATTCACACAATTTAATTGCATGTGCAGAGAAGAATGCGATGCCCTTTTCTGGTTAGCTGAGCTGCCTGTGTGGCAGGGCTGTGCAGGAGGGTTTGGGGAGTCCTGCCTCGGGGATGTGCTTCTCTGCCTGACACCACTGGAAATACCTGATATTAGCTTTATTCCTATAAACCATTTTTTTTTAAAAACTGGGTCACCTAGATATTCTCAGAGCTATCTGAGCTGCCACTTTGGCAGACATTGCAGAGATTTGTTCTGTGTTTGATTTCAGTGTATGTACCTTTGTCTCTGACAAAGATCTTCTGACATCTGCTCCTTTTGCAAAGAAATAGTTTTGTACTTTGCACAGTCTTGATGTACCATGTTAAACTCAGGACAAGTCAGTGGCATTCCTGCCCCTGATATAATCATGCTTCCTCTTGTTCTCCAAAGATAAATATTAAATACATTGTAACTCCTTCTTCTATGCCACGCATTGAGTCTAACTGGGACATAGCAGTGATCTTAATGTCAAGATACATCTTTTCCCAAACCAAGCAATAACAGGAAGGCAATTCATCTTAGCTGCGGCGTTACTGGCAGGTACCAGTCACTGATTGACTTGCTAACTAATGGATAACAATTAATAGTGACGTTTTTCCTTAAAACTAATAGCTCATTTAACTTTCTAAACAACTCTTGTTTTCCACAGCCTGGATTTTCATTCTTCCCAACCCAGTCTTCCTTTGCATAACAGTGAGGCCTATCAGCCCAGTTTTTCTAGTGCTTTACGAAAAGTGTGATAAGATTATTTTATCTGCTTTTTTTTTTTTTTTTTTGCATATGTTCGGGTGTTCATTGTATTAGGAAATAAATGCTGTGTCTTTTGTACCTGAGCCAAACTGACTCCAACCTCTCCCAAACTAGATCTCCTGCAGGGATGGGAGGAGTTTTGACCTACTCCTAAGGACATGGGGAATAGGATTTGGGGTAACTTAGTAATTCTGGGGGTTGTGTAAGTAAGCACAGCTGGGGCCCAGCACAAATTTGTGCCTGTCTGGGGTACAGGCTCTCTTTAGTGATTATCTCCACCTTTTCAGGTAAGAAGCCGACTGTGTACACCTCCCCTCTGCTGCTGGGAGCTTGCTCATAAGCACCAAGGCCATCTCTGTGAATTTTTGTCTATATGTAGTTTGTAGGGTTAGAGTGCTCTTGATGATAGGTTTGTTCTTACTCTCTTACAGGAAAAACTTTTCCATGCTGCCAGAAACATGGAATCAAAACTAAGGCACACATTTCTGGACTTTTGCCCCAGCAAGATTGCTGTGTTGTTTTGATGAACAGAGCTAAGGGCCTGTTGGATATGATCCAATGTTTTAAACTTAAAAAAAAAAAAAAAAAAATTCTATAGCTCTATATTGTCAAGAGTTCCTGTTGCTTGTAAGAATGCAATTTAAAACAAACAAACCAAGCCATGAAAGAGTTATCAGCAATTCAGAAAAGATCTCAGCAATTACTCTTTATAACATCAGAGATCTGCTGAGGGTAATTCACATGGATTGCCTTAGCACACTTTACAGTCACATCATAAATAGTAGGATATCTGTGATGGCTTTCATGTCTGTGACTCTGCTTTTGCTTTTACTTGAGTGTTAACCAGATGACACTTCTGTCCCTTAATTTATTCCAACAGCCTCTCTAACGCCAAAGCTCCTGGTGATGGAAACTTTGTCTAAGAAAGGAGAAAAAGAGCAAATGTGAACTGGGATGTGTTTACAGGGTTGTGTTCCCTTCCATGCCCCACACAATTATACCTTGCAGAAGCTGATGCTACATTTTGCTGAGGAGTGTAGCATAACAAAAGGCAATCAAAGAAAATTCTTTATTCTTCCTGCAAAAGGCTACCAGATCTTCCATATTTACAGGAAACCAGAAGTAAATAATTAACAGTAAAAATTTGGAAGTCAAAATACTACCTGGATCTATATATGCTGAGGGACAAGAATCCAAGTATGTAGGAAGGAAGACATTTTTCTGTGCACTGTTTTCCCAGTCGCCCTTCATAAATCTGTAAAGAAAGGTGTCTCTGTTTCAGTTAGTTACACATGTCTGAAGAAAATTAATATGCTTGCCTTAAAACGCAATATGTATCTTCACTTTTTGAACCTTCCAATGAGGCCAGAAAAATAATTTCCATGTCTGGGAGTCAAAGACAATTTTGCCTTTTATCTTGGTGGCGTCAGGACTGAGCCTCAGCATTACATTTCCATGGCAGTCACTTATGCATTACATCAAAAAGAGAAATGGAAGTTTTCCAGCAAAAGAAGTATTTATTCCTAAAGTAGTCTTTTTTTGGCCTTGGCTCTGTGAACATGTACGACCATTTTTTGTGTGCACACAAATCTTCAGGAGAATAACCCTGTAAAAGCTTTTTTTTCTTACATATGGCATGATGCTAAGGAAATAAATAGTCAATGCTATGAACAGATTACACTAATTATGATGAAAGCCTTAAATATTCCAGGCAGAATTCTATTTACAGAAATATTGAAGGTTGAACAGCCTGTGGGACACATTCTTTTCGTGGTCGCTGAACAACTGCTGCCACTGATCTTTCTTTCTTTTCAAGTGCTAGACACAGGTACAGCAATTGTAGAGATCTAAAGATATTTGGACCCAAATGAGCCCTGTGTAGCCTATTTTCCCTTCTGACTGGATTTGCCTGTACCTGCCTGAAGTATCTTTACAGCACTATAATGGAGGTGTAAGCAGACTGTGCTGAGATGCACTGTTTTGTTTTGCTTTGTTAACTTTGCTGGCATTCTTTTGTAAATGAACACTACAATCTGATCCCAAAAACCTTCCTCACTCCTGCTGGAATCTGGATTTTCAGGCTGGAGGATTACCTTTATAAAATACCTACAGATAACATCAAGGAAGTCTTCCCTACTCAATCCATGTAGGAAATGCCTTTTTTTACTTTTCTGCTTTTTATTTTTTATTTTTTTTTACATTTAGAACACAACTAGATTTTATTTTCTTAGATAATAGTGTCATTTAGCTTGTAGACCAGTTATGAGTGTTTAGAAAGTGCTAAAGACAAGCAAAATCTCCTCTCCTCTCCTCTCCTCTCCTCTCCTCTCCTC
>VWPU01007906.1:0-89573 GCA_013398955.1 Callaeas wilsoni | reverse complement strand
CCTACTGTCCCGCCCTCCACTCACCTCTCCTCTCCTCCCCTCCCCTCCCCTCTCCCCTCCTCTCCTCTCCTCTCCTCTCCTCTCCTCTCCTCTCATTGTCCTTTCTCCATTAGGAAGAAATTCCTTTCTCCCCCATAACCCAGTCACATTCAGATCAGCAGTTCCCTGAATCTCCAGCCTTTTAGTGCGGCATGGCTCACTGTAACCCATTCAGCGAGTGTCACTGATGTGTCAAACCAATCTACGTCTGTGAATATCTTTTTAGAGCTGGGGACTTGGGCAAAGGGTTCTGCCTTTGGAATGTGATGCCTTTTCCCAGCAGTCCCTCTTCCATATCTGCAGCCACACAACCCTATCCTGTCCTGTCCAGTCCTGTCCTGTCCTGAGAGCGCAGCCTCCACACCACCACAAAATGCCTCTAACTTTAATTCCTGGGCACTGCTGCTGCTTTGGGGCCTGGAACAGCAGGCCCTGCCACAGCTAACGTGGCAGCAAGTGGCTCTCCTGCCCACACAGCTCTCACCGCTGTTCTTACAGGTGGAAAGGCAGCCTTGTATGGATTTACCGTCACCTCATTGCCTTGGAGCGTGAGGTGGGTGGGGGCGAAAGCGGACACGGAGCAAAGTTCTTGCATTGACTCCTTTCTGCACTGTGCTTCCCCTTTGGTGTCAATTTTCAAATGGAAAATATTTCACGTGTCACCACAAAGGAGAGATACTGCAGGGCTGCAGAACATTGCTCCTGAAAGTTGTCGTGAAATAAATGTGTGTAATGAGGTTATAAAAATGGAGTTTGTATAAACTGCCCTCTTCTAGCAAACACTTCGCTTCCTATAATTGTGTGCGCTTTTGTTTGAACTTATCAAATATGTGATTGTTCTCCTTCTCCTTCAGGGAGATAAGGAATCCACCCTCCGGATATGCAGAATGATGTTGTTGTAATCACCCTTCAAAGGGAGATCCACAGTAAACAAATGTTGTTAGCCTGTTGCCTCTGCAGCTTCTTTCAGTGAGCAGCAGAACTTCAAGAAAAAGGCTAGGATTGGGGGGTGGGGGGGGGAGAAATTTAGCTTAAGAGCAACTAGGTAATTTTCCTTTCTTCAGTCTCCGTTCACAATTTAGAGGTCTGTGTAAGAACACCTCGAAAATACTTCCAGATAATCTTCTTTCTCAGCAGAAAGTGCTTTGCCTCAGAATAGGTTGACTCTTTGATGTTTGTCACTGTTGCTATGGACCGTTTAAAATGGGAAAGAAAATTATGCCTTAAGGAAAAGCACTTGGACCAGATAAGGCTGTGTAACAGCAACAGGGTTTCAGTGCACGAGGTACATAAGAATTTTACTGCTGCAGTTACACCTGCCGGAATCACATGGCCTCACGGAATCTGATATAGTGGCCAAGCTTAGAATTGCAGACTACAATTTATAGCTGTATGTTTTAGGTGGTTTTTTTTTTGGTTGTTGTTTGTTTGTTTGTGTTTTTTTGTTTTTGTTTTTGTTTTTTTTGTGTTCGTGTGTTTGTGTTTTGTTTTGTTTTTTTTTTTCCTGAAAAGGTAAAATTCCTAAATGTGATGGGATCGTCACTGTAGAACCAAATTCCCAGCCCAGTTGAACAGCACTACCCTGCAAGTTTTCCCAGCCTGGCTGGTGTTTCCCCTTTGCCACAAGAAGTCCATGTCTCAGTGGCACAGCTGCCTCTCTGCACCCTAAGCTTTCTGCAGTGGGACTCCTGACAAAGCCATGGAGTGTTAATGGAGATGTGCTCATTTCCTGGACACAGAAAGTGAAACAAGGCAGGTGTGGGCTGGTGCTTTAAGGTGCTGAGGGTTTGATTCCTCCAGAGGGCTGATGCAGAGCGCTCCTAAGCACGGTCAAGGACGATGTTCAGGCTCCTGATGTACCCATGTGCTCTCACATCAGCAGTGGAGCAGGTGCAGATTTCCACCCAGCGTGGAGGCACCTGGCTCATTTCTGTGTGCTGGATGCAGCCAGGTTTGTGTCAGTGTGCAACAGGCTTCTGCTCCCAGCTGCTTATTACTCAAGGAACTGAAAGAGCAAAGTCCCAAATCCGTGTAGGGTGCGAAGCCTTGTTTGGTAGCAGCACAATTTCACACTGATAGAGATGCTCTTGGATTTGGTACCCACCCCCTGAGATTCACATGAGCTGGAGAGAGATCACTTCAGCCCTGTTGACAGAGTGACATTCCAGGCTTATATATCAGAGGTTTGACGTGATGCATTGTCATGTAGTTCGAATTCCTACCCAAATCTGATCTGATCTAAAATCTGAAACTTCTGAGGTTTGCTGAGCCCCAACATAAGCCTGAATTCATGAGACAGATCTTTAAGGCCACACTGAAGTCAGTGCAGTCAGATGTTTCTTAGGTCATGGACAGCTAAAACCAGAAGGTGATTGAGATGTCACAGAACTTTCTGCATAACTACTGTGGAAAGAGTAATCTTATCTATATGTATTTTTTTCCCCAGATTTATTTGAGCTCCTTCTGACAACAGTAGCTAAGAAAGTGTTGTATATTAAACTGGAGAGAGGCAAATATTCAGTGCTATTGTCAGGTCTTAACTTCAATCTCAGTTAGAAAAGTGCTTCTCTAATTGCTAATTGCTATTCGTGAGATGTATTCATGGATTGCCATTCTGGGTGTGCTTAATCTTAGGAAGTTAAAGCCACCATTTTGCAGACTGATTATTTGGCACTTTAATTTTATTATTTGTGCTCTACTCTTGGTTAAAAATCTTACCTGTGACCAAAACCTGTCAGCTAATACTAAAGGTCTCCTATTCTGAGTGACTGTCACTGCCCTCGCACACGGATCAAACAAACCCACTCAAAAATGTAAATCCAAGTTGATTTTTCTTGCCTTGAAAACAAAGGCTCACTTGTCAGAATTGTCTGTTATCTCAGCATTTTTGCAGAATGTGCATGGATTCCTGTCCCTCAGCATAGTGCATCCTTTGTTTGATTTGCTTTCAGCTTTTTGACGTAGGTGATTTTTTTCTTTTCCATCCTAAGAAAGGCAGTTTGATTTTTCATCACTTCTTTTCCAAAGAATAAAATGCTCATCTTTAAAAAGTTTCTCTTGAATGATAATCTCTAGCATATTAACTGTTGATTTGTTGG
Source organism: Callaeas wilsoni (assembly GCA_013398955.1). Lineage (NCBI taxonomy): Eukaryota > Metazoa > Chordata > Aves > Passeriformes > Callaeidae > Callaeas > Callaeas wilsoni. The sequence continues at coordinate 86,436 of VWPU01007906.1, read as the reverse complement.
AAGTTTTGCAATTTTTGATAGATCCTCGGAGATCACCTGATGTCTAAAAGACCATAAAAATTCTGTCATTAATGTTTTTCTTCCCATTGGTACTTCTGGACACAGAATGCCTTCAAGTAGCTGCATTTTCCACTGAAGTCTACTTGCATGAAGGAGCATATGTGCAAATATCCATCCTCATAGAAATTCCCTAGCACATCTATAACCTCACTTGTTGCATTTAAAATTTTCCTGAGAATCCCTTTCTTTTCTTGCTCTCACTTTCTTCAAGTTGTTCATGTCTATATTTGCAAAATTAACTTGCATAGGTGTTTTATTCAGCATGGTGGTCACATCTTCCTTGTGTCAAAGTTCTTCAGTTTTCTTCATTAGAGCAAGAGGATTTTTTTCACAGCTTGGATTTCAGATACCTTTCATGGTTAGGTTTGCACTGCCTTGTTTGCCTGACTACTGGCTGATACTGCAAAAAAAACCCAAAAAAACCCCAACAAACCTCAGGAGTACAGGTTGAATGATATTCCAAAGTATGCCGGAATAACCAGCTGGAGTGAAAATCAAATTGGCCAGTCATTCTTAAGAAAGAATCAGTAGAAAGAATACAAGTAGTAGAAAGAATACAAGTAAACTTTGCACAGGGACATGGTTCAGTTCCAGGAATTCAGCACGCAAATATTTCTATCGCTGTTTCACACTAGTCCCCATTTTCTTCTGCTCTTCCCTAAGTGAGGAGTGCCTGAGGAACAATCCACGCTCAGAGTTGTTTTTGGATGTTTCCATGCATGTAAGAATGGAGAAAATTACAGGTGTACAGGTCTTACAAAAGCATGGCCAGGAATAATTGTCTGTGGCAGCTCAAAATTCCTGATCTGGTTGCAGTACCTGGCTAGACCTGCTGTAGCCATATTACCACCTGTCTCAGGTACACTCCGGGATGCTCTGGGAGTTCTCCCATCTTCACAGTCAGTTAAGTGAAAGGATTATTTTTTCCCTCTGAGAAACAGGGTTTAGAATTAACCAGAGCTTCAGTAGCAAGGGTGGACAGCACAGTGTTACATGCAGGAGCCACAATCACCAGAAGGAATTTCTGTTTCCTTCACTCACCCGAACCACAGGGATGTTTTCACTAATTTCTTTCTATTCATACAGGTGCCATATCAAGACGGCTGAGCTGTCTTGAGCTAAGAAAATTAACCCGTGGGGAAACAAAAAAATGCAAGTTAAGAGATTTCTGATTTTAGCTGAATGAAAATGAGCTGATGAAAAGGAGCTTCAAACCCGAGGCTGAGATTTATGTCAATTAAAAGTAACCTCTCAATATCAGAAGATATTCTACTTGGGCCACTTAAGGATTAAAACAGGTAAAAAACATGCTAATGGTCCATGCCACGACATAGGATTATGGCTCTTATTTGGGAGAAAGAAGTAAATAATAATAATAATAATAATAATAATAATAATAATAATAATAATAATAATAATAATAATAATAATTTAGCAAGTTTCTCTGTCCTCCATTTCTTACTTGAAATTAGAAGAAACAAAGAATCTCATGCAATGATTTCTCTCCTTCCTTTCACAGTGCTAGCTTGAAGCTGCCTCTTGCCACTCAACTTTATTACGCTCTTAGACTTTAAATTGGTTTCTTGTGAGTGAACCAAAGATTGCACTGACCTAAATGTCACTTGAATTAATGTATTCTTGTTCCAGTCTTTATTTTTTCTCTTGGAGCCACTTTGACCTTAAATTACCTTGCATTTCAAGGCTGGAAGACAAGGTCACAGTCATGCAAAGAATTAAAAGTATGGGATGCTTCAAGTTTGCTTTCAGTATTTTGAGAGAAACAAGTTTGAGCACAGTTATCTCTGAGCTTGTGGAATAAAGTAACCACGATGCAACTAATTGCTGTTACTATTCCATGAACCCACTTGCTTGGTGATGGATCCTTCAGAAAAAGAGAAGGGGAGTGATGAGCCAAGAACAGTGAGCAAATCAGAGCTGGAGAACTCCTTGGCCACTCTCTGCTGGTGATTTTCATCTCGTTTTCCTGGTGAATATTCCTTTCCCTTTGCAGAGACCACAACCATCCCGAGCCCAACCGTGTGGCTGCACGGGCTGCACACAGAACACTTGGGCTGTCAGCTGCTCACGAGTGATGTATTGCACCAGCTCGGGGCTGGGAGAATCATGGCTCTCCTGGCGTGGCTGGGAACTGCCACTGGAAAAGTGAAATATTGGTGTCCTCTACCCAGAAATATCCCTCAGGGAGAATAGGCACCGTTATTAAAGCTCACCTTCTCTGAGAATAACCAAGCTGTTCCATTCTGCTGGTTACATGGTCATGGCAATTTTCCTGGAAAACGAAAGCTAGAGGCACTATTCTAGCATAAGCAGAGCATTTCTAAGAAATGGACTCTGATATTCTGTGAGATCCCTTGAATCCCAGTAGTTTTCCGTGTGCTCTCTGCTTTTTCAAAGTGCATTGCTACTTCTTGCCTTATTCTTGTAGCAGAGCAGTGTGGAGGGTTTTAAACATGATGGGGAAATACTTATCTGCGTATGAGCTAGTTCTCAGTCACTCTTGGATACCACAGTGACTGGAAAATTGGGGAAACTGGACGTGGGAAAGGGTGTATAACATGGGATGGCCACAGTGGGGGTTAAATTAATGTAGTTGATTGCTGTGACAGAGAAGATGGGAGAGCTCTGAACAGACGATGAGCAATACTCAGATAAGTTAGAGAAAAAACAGCAGAAAGTAAGGCCAGACTTCTCAAGAGTGGCCAACTCCATCAGAACACAAAAAAATCTTGACGTTTGGGATTTTGGCAGCGGCAAATAAAATCGTCTTGCATGATTTTCGTAAGTGGAAGCAGCAAAATGTGAACTTCAGAGGGACAAAACAAAGGAGGGGGGAATTAGTTCCACTGAGTTTCTATATTTAGTTTCCGGATACTTTATATTTCATAGTTGCCCAATATAATGTGCAAAAGATAAAAGGAGCCCTACAACTCCTATTTTAAATGCAGTTACCCTCCTTAAATTTAATCATATAATATCATGGTTCCTGCTCATTAAACTTCCAAACAGCAGTGTGTGCAGCTTCAGGAATGCAGAAATGCATTGTTATATCAAAGCAGGAACAGTTATTCCACAATTCTCTCATGGTTTTTTCTTCTATTGTCCTTCCACAGGCCAGAGGATATATCCTTTTTCTAAAGAGGATTTTAACCGCTGCTAATAATTTCTTATGTCCACTATTGAAGTAGAAGATTAAATGAAAAATCTGAAGTGAAGAGATGCCCACTTTTATCTTAGTATTTTGCATCTTAGATGCTGATAAAACCTGGGAAATTGTTTGAAAAATTACCAAAAATCAATTCAATCATTTGCATGTGGCAAATAGAAGATTATTTGCATAACCTGTTTTGAATGGAATACGCTGCAGTGCTGATAATTCTGGGTGCATTAGGAGAACTGGCTAGACCTGTGCTGCTTTTTAATCTACTGTGTGCCTGAGGTCAGAGTCAGAAAGAAGTTGGAGGAAATTGCTCCCTTTAAACGTCCTGTTTCTTTAGGAGTTAGGTGGTTCTAGCATCTACCAGCCTCAGCTCTAGAGGAAAGTCTCTTATGTAATGTGCAGCAAATCCTAAGCTTCATCTGAAAAGCTGTGGCTCATCAAACTCGTGAGCACAGCATGCAGGGAAATATGATGTTGCAATGCACATTACATCAGTGCTGCAGATACAGTACATTTGCTGCTTCAAATTGCTGACTTGTAATTTTTTTTTTTTTCTGGACCAACTGAGTCAGCAAGTTCAGTGTGTTTGGAGTTGCTTTATATCCACAACAATTCTGCTTTCAAGTGGTTGCAATGAAAATACATCACAACATTTCCTGCATTTCTTAGTGAAAGTCATTGTTTTTAGTTTTAGTTTTTACTTTATGTACAGCTGCGACCCCTTCAAAAGGAGGAATCCTCTTTATTCATATCTGACAAGCACTGGAACCTGAGAGTTAACAAACACCAGGACCACACCTGACTGCTCTAAATATGATCTACAGAAGCATTGGCCGGGTCCTTTCCTATCAGTTCTTCTTGGATGTGGGGTTTTGCAGGGAGTCAGTCTCCTGCAACTGAGCAACACCTGGTCTTGCTTCATCTCAAACTTGCTCTTTGTTATCAAATGTTGCTTAAATCCAGAGAGGAGGGCTTGCAGTTCGCTCTACTCATCTGTTTGTACCATGAAGGATGAGGAGGAATGAGGTCAGGGCCAGACCAAATGAGCATCAGGGTCAGGTGCTGATGGCAGAGCTCCCATCTTCATGGAGCCACTTGCAGGCTCGGTCCGGTTGTGTGTCCTTGCCTCGTCTCCAGGTTTTTGGAGCCTAATACAACCTTTCCTCTTGGAGAGCAGGAGCTGGGAAAATGTAGAAGGTTTGTGTATAACATCAAAAGGGTTACAGCAGACAGGACAGGCCAAGCTTATGGAAGTCCCTGCTGGTGCAGACACGAAGTGTGGCAGCTTTGTGGGAGGAGAAAGGATCACTCTGGACAGAGGATCACAGAGGAAAGCAGAGAAACAACTTGTAAGAGTAATGCAGTAGAGCAGACAAGTCTGCCAGTCTGCAGAGCTAAAACACCACTGATCACTGAAGCATTTTTAGGCAGTTGTGTTGGTCTTTCTGTAAAGCACGTGTGCAAAGTGAACACACAAATAATGCTTGTTTTGCCAAAATGAGGAAGCATTAAAGTTTGGTGGACACCAAACAAGTATTTGAGAATATTCAGAAGTAATTGCAACCTCAGAAATCACTAAGTTAGTAAGAGCAATTCTAGATACCAGCGTGAGGGGAAAAAGACTGTACATTCACTTGGCAAAAGATGGGAACATATTTGTAAAGATGGTTTAAAAGCTTCTGGCACAGAGCAGAGCATAGGCTCAGAGCAAATATATTCCATACATCACTGGAGCCTAACTCATAGGCTGGCAAGTGTCCTGCAGACTTGAGCTGGAGTTTTGTTATTTGCTTGGATATTACCTGTTTTCATACAGTTGTCTCACTGCTTTTGGGCGTTTCCTGGTTTGTGTGATGTCAGCTTGTCTTCACTCTTCCTATGGGCTACAAGCAGACCCCCATGTCTCAAAATTTTTAGGGCAAGCCACAGAGGTCTTCCTATTTAGCAAACAGGCTTAGAGGCTGAGAGCCTGGTGACTGAAGGATATGCAGAGAGAAGAAATAGCCTTCAGATTTGATTTCTTTGTATGAAATGAGTCTGGATTGTCGTCTATTTGAAATCTGCCAATCATCTGTAACATTTAAAATGGAAAATGCTCAGCTTAACCATGGTGGCTATCACTAGAAAAAAATCAGATTACACATGATGTGTTATATGTAATTAGTGGAAATTTTTCACTAGAAAAAAATCAGATTACACATGATGTGTTATATGTAATTAGTGGAAATTTTTCACTAGAAAAAAATCAGATTACACATGATGTGTTATATGTAATTAGTGGAAATTTTTCACTAGAAAAAAATCAGATTACACATGATGTGTTATATGTAATTAGTGGAAATTTTTCACTAGAAAAAAATCAGATTACACATGATGTGTTATATGTAATTAGTGGAAATTAAAGGTCAGTGCAGTAATTTATGTCGTTGCTTTTGTGGTGTTGATGTTGTTGCATGTTCTGGCCGTTGTCCGTCTCAGAACGGCGGCCCAGAGGTACAAGGAAGAGACAGAGGGTGAGAGGTACCTGAGGAAGAAAGGATGGGGGGAGTTTGTGTGCCCAAAATGGTTTTCTGCCCATGTTTGGGTCAAGCCACTTGTCATTCCCAGAGTGAGAAAACAAGGTCCCCCAGAGGGACAGCAGGGACTGCCCGGTGACTTTCCTTGCTCCAGTTCTCCTGGCTCCCAGGAGGTTCAAGAAGGGACAACAATGACCTTCACTTTTTCTCATCATTCACCACCTTCTGTGTTTCTCTGCGAAATACTAGCTATGGTTTGGGTCAGGAAGATGCGGCGAAAGAGCTCTGGACAGTATTCCTTTAGTGGGAGCTAGATGGCGCCGTGGAATAATGCTCCAGCCTTCACCTGGTGGTTCCGGGGCAAACCCAGCGTGGTCAGGTGCCCACTTGGCAATTAGTGTGCCCGTGGGAGTAAAATCCAGACCGACGGGAGTATCCATGTTCCAGTACCTTCCTGAGCACCCAGCCTCCGCTGGACACCAGCAAGGACTCGTAGCTGGAGTTGTACTGCTACAAATGGAGTCATAATCCTTGGTGGACCCCAGGACCTGCCCTAACACGAGCCATGTGCTTGCTCCAATGGTGGGCTCTAAAAATACAAGTGACTGGGACAGCAAAAATCCTGCACTTGCATTAATATACCCAGGTGGAGAGAAGTACAGCTGCCAGTGCTACCAATGAAAGTTGTCCTTTTTTTCTTAATTTTTTTTTTTTTTTTTTTTTTTTTGAGAAGTCATATGTTAAATAAAGCAAAAGCAAGGAACCTACAACCCATACGTAAGTCCTCTGGCAACACTGAGATGTATTTCCAGTTTTTCAGGCTATTTCTCTGGTGGCGTTAAAGGATACTTGCCTGGAATCATCCAAACTTTCCACTGAACTACTTTTAAAAGACAAAAAGAAAAAAAAAAAAAAAATTAAAACACACAATAGAATAAACTGGAAAGCACATCTCTGTGCACAAATGTCAGCACACTGCCGGGTATGGGATTTGTATTCAGAAAAAGTCTTGCTCTTTCTTTTTGTGAGGGAAAAAAAGAGTCTTACTTAAAAACAAATGGCTTATAAAACAATGCGAAGAGAGTGGGGAAGACCACTTTATTGTGAAAAACTGAAAATTCAAAGAGCAGCACCATGTGAGAACTCAAACAGCAGTCAGCCAAGGGAGCAGCCGTGGGACAATTTGGAGTATGATCAGTGGAGGCTGGAAAATGTTTAATGGGGGCTCTATACCCAGCTCAAGCAGATCCACTGAATTGTTCTGTGGCTCCTCTGAAGCAAACCCAGCGATAACCAGCTTCAAACTGTCCACCCCTAGCCCTTCATCATTGTCATGGGTCCCAGCTGCTAGCAGAAGGATGGATAAATAGCTGGCCTAGGAAACAGGTTATCCTTTGGCCTCTAGGAAGGTTGGAACACCGTGATGCTGCCGCCAGTCTCAGCAGGGCTCAGAGCTGCATGGGGTGTCCAGACCAGAGGGGTTTTCTGCCTTCCTCCCTGGGGTGTCTGGTAGCGTTTATGACCAAAAGTGTCACAGGTCCCACCACCTCTGGGGAGAGGCTGCTCTGCCCTGGCCCTGCTGGGCCCCTTCCCCCCCTCTCTCTTAAGCCCATTTCAAATGCTCAGCACTAAGCAAAGAGAGGCTCCCCTCCACCCTGTGCTACCCTGACACGAATAACTGCTTTCAGCCTTCTAAAACGAAAACCAAAGAAACCCCACAAAAACCAATAAACAAACACACAACAAACAACAACAAAAAATTTGAAAAACAAACAAGCAAACAAACAAAAAACCACACACACACACACAAAAAAAAACCACCAACAAAACAACTTAGACAAAATACCTCGGGAAGAAGCTCCCAAGGTTTGTTCCAGAAAACAGAGGAGGTGCGTGTGTCTCCTCGCTGACCACGTGAGGGGACAGACATTCATGAACGGGCACATTCTTAAAGCTTTAGTTCTTCTTCCTATTTTTTTCCTGACATTTGCTGTTTTATGCTCTCTGGCAACCAGCAGAGCTCCACCAATGCTGACTTGCAGAGCCCACAGAGATACGAAGGAAATATTTTTCCTAGCAACAAGCGGCACGCAAAAACACCGAGTCACTTCCCCTGCTCATATTTCCCTTCGGTTTTTTTGGTCATCTGGTGCTGAGATAAGAGCTGCACGGTGAAACTTGCAACTGGCTTGTGTTTTGTGAGGCAGTCTGGAATGGAGGAACACATGGAAGTGCTTTGCCTGCAGAGCCATGGTGCAGAGTGGGAATGCTGCCCACCATGCCCAGCTGTGTCAATCCCTGGCTGCTCATCCTTGGCTGGTGCTGGGGTACCCTCAGTTGGCTCTCCAGTACCCTCAGGTGGCTTTCCAGCCAGGAAAGAGGTGCATGGCATCACCCTAAGGTGGCATCTACATCCTCTGGGGCAGGTCCTTTGGGAGTGCTGCTGCTGCCTGAGGCACATATTCCCAGAGAATCCTTCACAGGTGAGGCTCTTGGACGTTGCTCTAATGAGAATGTAGCAGCTAATGAGGGCTAATGGGAGCATGCCCAGTTGCCAGGGCAGTGAGGGTCCAGTTGTGTCCCTCTCAAGTGGATGTGGTGACTGGGAGCAGGCTTGAGTTCCAGAGCAAGCAGGAGAAGCATGGGCACTATTCCCTTTCCCTTTATGTCTGTGGAAACCTGAGGGGGAAACTAGGGATGATGCTTCATCCCTAGGGAAGGATTTTCTATTTATTCTCTGCTGGTGAGACAGGGATAAAGTGTTAACATTATTTTACCGAAAGTGTAGTTTTCTGGGATAGAATTATTAGCCATGTGGGGACAATGACTGGTCCTGGTGTCTGCTTGTGAGTAGCTCCCACATCTTCCCTGTCCTTGCTCAGCCATCCTGAAACAGCATCCGCAGCTGGGAAGGCAGAAAGGCTTTGTCAACACCAGCAAATCACTGTTCCTGCCCCTGCAAGGTCAGCTGCTGAAGACAACGTGTCCAAGACCACGACTGCCACCGGTGAGGAGCATGGAGAGTCAGGAAGCAGTTGGAAATCACACAAATTAGTGGGTAGAGTTGAAAGCATTCTCCTGGCAGAGCCAGCCTCTGAATTTAGGACCAACCTCACATCTACAGGGTGACTATTTTGTGAGTAACTTCAGCAGGGTTAGGATGGAGCCCAGGAGGTTCTTACTCATCACTTGATGGGTTACTGACAAGAACAACATCTGCAGAACATGGTCCTGTGTCACCAGTGTGTTTCCTGAATTTGTCCTCTAGTATTTTAAAATAATTTACCCTCTGGAGGAGCTCGATGGAGCGAACTGAAAACTTTGTCTGCAGTGGAACACTTACTTCTGTGGTTGTTTAGAAATAATTTACATAAAGGTAGAAGCAGGTTGGTAAAACTGGTTTGAAAGCAGCATGCAGGCAACAGAATACACACTCCAGGCAGACATACATGTCCCAAGATAAGAAACTGTCCTGCAGGCTGAAAATGGAGATCAAAATCTCATATTTTACCTGGATATATATCTACATTACAGTATGATTCTTATAAACTCTGCTTAGCACTTTTGTGGTTCCTGCATGGGGACACGAAGCTGGGGTTTTTTCTTGCAGTAAAACTTGCAAATATGGCCCAATTATGATGATTTTACAAACTTTAAAAGAAAATTGAATAGGGACGGATAAAGTTTTAAAAATAACCTCTCAGGATTTTTTTAACTGAACTTGAACTCTTCATGGGTTTCAGATTTGCCAGTTGCTCATTACAATTTATCCGGGAATTGTATTGCAGTGAACATCCTAACGTGTAGGGACCAGATAGAAGACCTAAAGTCTCTATTGTGTGAGGAAGGACAAATTTTCTGGTTTATCCTTCACTTTGGAGAGGAAAACAATGTGAGGAAGTGGTGTGTTGATCAGTATGTTGCACACATCGTGCTCTATAGAACGAGAAACACAGGGCAGTTGCCTTCTATCCATTCAAATAATGTTCTCTGGGCGGGCTGGTAAGGTACATACCCTGCTCCATACAGTGCTTAGTGGCTTTTTATTATTTATGTTCTGAACTGTTGCTGAAAGAGTCTAAATATAAATCAGAGTAAATTCAAAAGCATCTATTTATTTCGAGACAGAAGTGGAAACATCCTCTCCTTGCAGCTAATAATACGATCATCGAATTCTTAAACAATTAAATTGAAAAATATTAATAATAGGTGCTTTATGCATGTTAAACAAAACTTCAATAAGCTTTCTGTTTTATTGTTTAACTTAATGTATGAGTCATAAGGAAAGTGCTAATGTCCAGGATCGGATATGAATCACGTATTTGTGAACAATCTTCCAAGGGCACTGAAACCCCAAACACATTTATTCTTCATTGTGAAGTCAGCTCTGCACTTGGAAACTGAAAGTGTAATCAAAGTAAGAGTTTGTTTATTATCCAGCAGATGCTGTGCATCTTATTTACATGGGTTGATAACGAGGGGTGAGAAACAAGGAAAGAAGCTGGTGGTGCACGGGGCTCTGTGCCCCTGGGGTACAAATCACAAAAGGAACCTGAGCAGCACCAGCACCAGCCATTAAATGCTGAAAGGGTTCTGTGACTTTAAAAGGAAATCCCATATTCATGAAGGGAATCCATATGGCACCCTGTTTGTGAGGAGAGGTGCCCCATTCTCTTAGAAGCTGACTTGGAGTGTTTATTGTTTAGACTGCTTTAGCATCAGGGTGAGAGAATTCACTTCAAGGGGAACAAACAAAACCAGTGAAGTGCACGGGAATAATTCGCGTGTTAATTATATAACGTATTGATTTGCATCACAGATAGAAAATTGCTATCACTGAACCACAAGCTCTTTGTGCTGGCTGGTTTTGGGCTTGCTGAGGGAACCAGGTTCTTTGTAGGAAGCAATCTCACCTGGTAATTATTTCCAATCACTGGTAATAAGTGTGTTTCTCGTTACCTCTTCTCTGGAAAGGAAGGCTGAGTTGCCTGTTCTGGAGGAGGGATGGAGGCAACTGCCAGAACTCATGCCCAGAGTTATAGGCTACAAAAAGTTTCTAGCTGTGGTTTAGGGGAGACCTCTGGAAACCTAGCTCAGCCTCTGATACCGCCTGACCTTGAAAAAAATCAGTTTTTCTTGTCTGTTTTCCCTGATGCGAAATGGATCCTGAAAAGCATTTGGATAAGTTGCCATAGCGATTGTCCAATGCACAACCCATCCTTTACTCAGCAAGTTGCTTTTGGATTTTAGCTGTGCTGGGAGTGCATGATTGATGCCATTATGGCACACAGCATGGAAGTGCTTTGGAATATGACTGCACTGGTATGGCTTTTGCCAAAGTATGTGCTCATTTGCCCAGCTCTGCCTTGGTTTTCTCATAATTTTAAAATATACTTAATTTTTAGCAACAACAAAAGTTTTTATATTTCTGTGTATCTGAGGTTTGTTTAACACTACCATCCTAATCTTACAAGACCATAAAAATCTGACAATGGATGATAGTGTCAAAAAGAAGCAAGAAGTAGATCAAATAGCTTGGCAAGGCAAGAGCCTGTATTTGGATAGGGAATTCCTGGCCCTGTACTTCTACCACTAAACCTCACTTCCAGATAAGAAATGACACATATTCGCAAAATGTGTTCATACACAAACTGCCCTGCTGGAGAGCCTGAACAACTGGTTTTGCCACACATGGAAATGTGACTTGTGCTCTCAGGTGACAGGATGCTTGGAGCCACAGCTGGCACACTCCTGGCCTTTTTGGGAGGCTACTGCAGCCACCTCCGGGTTGCCCCGTGGCATGGCTTTGAGATGTTGTGGATACAAATGTGTGTGTGTGGGGGGGGCGGTTAACTTTAAAGAAAGTAATGATTAGTGTTTTAGTCAAAGGAGATTTAATTCAAGTGAGATTTGGTGGTAAGTGACCAAGTGGAGATGCATCTCAAGTACAAATCTACAGTGACTTTACAGGTAAACTTCATTTCCCAGCAACTTCCTAGTCTATCCAGATCCTCAAATATAAATTTTTCTTTTTCATGTGTTAGTAGTCGCATGTTTAAAGCCAGGCAGATGCACAAGGTTTACAGTAACAGAACCAAATATATAAAGAATTAAAAGTTGCTCACTTTACTGTTTTGGTCAGTATTCAAGTTCTGATTAATTAGATGTGACTTTTTTAGTGGGGCTAGACCTAACAATCACTGAGACCTTTTTCTGTTTTTAGAAACATAAATTGACAATGATGAAGGATGCTTCTTCCTCCCTCAGCCTGTGTTCTCTTTCTGTCCCAAAGTGCTCAGAATCTGCTCTGTTGAAGCAGAAGTATAGAATGTCTACTTTTAATATAAAAGCAAATAAAACCCTTTGCACATCATCCAATTTAGCTTATTTTTAAATTTTTTTAGCACTGTATAGGTCCCATCTGCTTTGAGCAACTTCAGTGCAAGTACAAATACAACTGTACAAACCAATGGCGTGTCGATGCTGTATGGCAAGGTACTTTCTGGATGCTGAAATAAAACTATTGGAACGTATTAGAATTTAACCATCTTGGTGCAGATGTGTGGATTGGTCTGCCTTGCTGTTCTGACCACATTTATGTTGTTGCTTGGTGTCAAATAGTGTCTCTGAGTGACATCCCCTGGGGATGCACCTGCATTCAAGTCTCCAGCTAAGAACACGCAGATATGTGCTGTAGCTCACATCCAGCAAGATGTGCTCAAAGAGCACTCCCATTGCAGCCTAGTGGGAGCTGATACCTCCTTCTGTCTCACTTTCATGTGTGTCACTGTCTGGAGTGAGAATAAAAATAAAGGAACCTCCCTGCAGTGCAAAGCAGTTTGACTTACTCCTGTCCTTACGCCTATCCTTGTTGTCGAAGCATTCCCAAACAAAGGGATGAAGCTGATGCCTGTTGGTGTTTTAGTTTTATCTTCAAACTCCCTCAGGAGTTTAAAGATATCTTACAACCTTCCGCGTTATCTCTGTGTGCAGTCCATATCCATAATTTTGGTCGCAGCCTGAGGATTTTCCTTATTTGTAGCTTCAGCAGTGGGTCAGATTTGTTGAATTTTTTTCTCATTAGAAGATGAAGTGTGTCTGCCATCCCTTGTCTATAAGGAGTCTCCCTGCCTTCTGCCTGCCCTCAGCAGGGTCAGCTTGCAGAGCTCGCCGCCTTCTCAAGGTTGAAAATTTAGGCTTTGCTGCCATGCATTGTCTGCGGGTTAAATAATGACTGTACAGTGCAGATTACCAGAGAACATTCAGTTTCCTTATTGCTGATGAAAGGGCTGGAATACGTGTCCAAATCCCATTAGTGGAAATCTAGTCACTGCTGAACTATGCGAGATTTTTCAGAACTCATGTAGCATAATTGTACAAATATGAGGTATGAAAGGGAATGAACCTAATTTTATGAGCTGTTTCTGTGCTATTGCAGCGTAGTTTTTTAAAGGCCACAATCTGTGCTGGTACAGGGTCAAAGAATTGTTCCTTAACATTCTGCAGTTTGGAGGTGCAAGAAGCATCCATATAACATGGTAGTTACACATCTCACAGTCTCCAGACCCTCACAACCAAAATACTGCAAAGATCCAGAAGAGCTGCCGAGCTCTCAGTGATGGCACTGTGAGTGGAGGTGAACTAGAAAAGGTCCCATCTGAGCTGCACTTTTAAGATGATTGTGTTTAGTGGTGCTCAGCTGCTGGTAGGAGTTGTGGAGCACCTGACTTTATCACACCCTCTGCTCTTGAGAGAACAGAGTGTGAGCTGAGGGCCTTTTTTCCCCTCTACCTATTCAAAGATCCCACGTGAATAATTCCCAAGCCCCAAAGGAGTGTTGAACGCTTGTGCTTCTCAGTGGTTACCCAGGAAGAAGAGGAAGGGTTGTCTTGTAGAGGATGTTCTTAAAGCTGTTAAAGCTGCTCCAGACAGTTTACAAACGTCTTCATCTCTGTATCCATACCTCAAGGGAGCCCTAGATTAGAACCGTGTGGGGTTTTACCCCAAAATACAAACATTACTGTTAAATGCAATTATAGGGAGATATTTAATATTCAATTACAAAGAAACTAGTTGAATTACCTTAGTCTAGGGGAAAAAAAATAGAGGAGAGAATTAGGCATAAATTAGCAGCAATGGAAGAGATGCTTAGTTGAGTTGAGGCTTTTGTGCACTGTTCTCTGTATACAATGAGGAAAAACTGTACATCAGAAGCATTTATTGCTTAGTTAAGTTAAAAACTGTCCACAATGTGCTGATTACAAAATCCATTTAACTGCATAAGTATTGGCACTGGCTTGTAGGTATGAAAATAAATATATTTTTTCCCGATAGCAATATTTTATGGCTCACATTCATTTGCTCAATAATATTCCTCCTAGAAATAAGAATATCATAACGACTCATATATAACTAAATTACTGCTGTGTTCTTTTACGGCAGCTTCAGGATCTGGGTATTGTGGGCAAAGGGTTTTTTCAGAAAGTGATTTATTCTGCAGGAAGAGATGTGCAATAAGAGGCAACAATGCATCCACCAAAAGTTACTGCTCTCCCTACCAAAAAAGAAGTGTAGGGCCAAACACAGAAGGGAGATTTTTTGCCGGTCCTTTGTTCCATGAGGGGTCTTCCCCAATAACAGGAATGTTCCAGTCAGCCTCTAAGCAGTGACAACCTTGAGAAAGATGATTAGGATAGAAAGGGCATTGTACTTTTTTATTTCCCTCCCCTCCATTGTTCTAGCAACAAAAAAAAGTCCTGAGCTGGCATTCAACCCAAATATTTTAAAAATAGGAATTAGCACACTTGGGTTTACATTCCCATGATTCCCTGCAGTCGATACCTTTCACTGGGCTATTGATAATCACTGGTTTTTGTTTGCTTCTTCCAATTTAGCAGCTCTGTGGGTTGAGTGGCTGTTTATCCAGTGTTATTGACAAATATGCCACTAGTCTGTCACTGTGGACGATTATTTTGTGTTTATTTTCAGTCCTTTACAGCCTGCTTGTCACTTTTTGGGCAGGTAACTGTACTGTGCTGAGCTGCAGGCAAATGTTCTGATACTAGGAAAGAGCTCATGGAGACTTCATAGCTTGGAATAGTTAATAGTGGCATGTGCAAGAGATAAAGGAATAGTGTGATATTTATTGGTTTATGAGATTCTAGTGAGGGCCATAAAATCCAGCCCAGGGCATTAGAGCAGAAAGTAGGTGGGGTTATTTTCGAGGTTGTTTTTGGTCCTTTTTAAAATTTTTTTTTAAGCTTGCTGCCCCTAACATTGTAATGCTTTGAAGTACACTTGTCTGCTTTCTGCTTTTGTTGCCTTCAGATTAATCCAGCCATAACATTCTTTCTTTAAAAACTAGAAACACAAGCAAACTGCTGATTAGTCAGGGTAGGAAGTAAAAAAAACCAACCAAACTAAACCCATACAAATATTGTGAGATCAGTTTAGAATGCATTTTGAGCCAACCTCTTCTTGAACAATGAAACATCTCTGGTTAAGGTTTATGATAAGTTAAGGGCTTCAGAACCATTACCGGGTAGGAAGTTGAATTCCAAATTAGAGAACTGGAAGTGCCTGAAAAGCTGTTTTTATTAGAGCTGTGGAAATCTGATGTGCTCAGAAAAACCTCAGGTAGCTAAGTTAAGGACAGTCTTGCTGCCTTTGACTGAAACTGAGGCTTGCATTAAGGCCTTATAATGAGAGATTCAGTTCCTGAGTGGGCATTCCATTTGCATGTCCCAAAATTTGAAGGGATTTCTAACAAATACCCTGGGTTTGGCTCATTTCTGTTGGAAATGGCCCCTTAGAAGGTTTGTTGCCTTTGAGTCCTGTCTGGTTGCACTGGGAAATATTTACAAACCAGGCTTGCTCACACTCGTACTCAGAAATACAAAGGCAAGACTTCTACTCTGCAAATAGTTAGTGTCCAGTCCTTCATCCCCCAGGCTGGGTGGGTGTTATTTGTCATGACTCTAGATATTCCTAGGCACCCAGGCACCTGTTTATCTGAAAGGCACGGAGCAGATGCCTCTGGTTTTTGTGACTGTTTCATTCAGGTTATTTCCTCATTGCACCATGCCAGCTCAGACCTACCATTGTGTTAAACAGAACATGTAATAATCCACTTAAAACATCACACATTTATCACTTGCCTCAGATCAAAGGTGCGTGGCTTCAAAGGCTCTAATGAAGTTGTGATGATGTAGAACACTGCCTTTATCTGTACATGTTACATACTGATGGTTGGGTGGTTTCCTTTGGATTTTTTTTTAAACCTATTGAGTTCAATATTGCAAAACTCTTCCCAGATGTTTCCCATCCTTGATGTCAATCAAAGTGTTTAAATAAATCCAGGGTTTACCATGAGATTATTTCCTTTTTCCTACCTAGAAGCAGTGTATAAGCTGTTCTCTTTAGCTGTGTCATGGTATTCCCGTTCTTCCTTGCTGTCCCAGTGTTCCATGTCCCTTGTTTGCTGTCCAGGTTCCCATAGGTACCTTTCTCTGGCTTTGCTGGTGCTGTTGCTCCACTCACTAGTTGTAAACCCTTTCTGAAGGTGCCACAGATGAGAAAGGTGTCTGTTTCTGGCTCGGTTTTGGAATTCAAGCCATACTTACAAGCTTGTAAACCATTTAGGTCAAAACACGATTGTGTGCTGGATCTCATGGGGTAATTAGGACATTACCTTGAACTGTGCTGCCTTCAAGGGTCTGGACTGAACCTAAACCTGGTTTAATGGTTTGCAAGGCTTCAGGCAGTGATTTTTAGAGATGTTTAGGAATGGTTGTGAGACAGCAGAAGTGTTTCCAGAAAATAAGGTAACCAAGACTTCACTTCTACAGTTAATTACAGATAATAATCATCAATAACAAGCTCAGTATTGGGTGCTTTTATGGTCAGTAGTTTAGAAATAATGGGGATGATAAAGTGAAGATGGAAACACTCATTTCTGTAAATAAAATGTCATTTTTATTACATACTCTGCTGTTTTCTCAGTGTTGGTGAAACTCTCCTGAATATAAAGGGACAAGTTCTCATTCTCCAACTCCTTTTTCCTTTTGACTAGCCAGGCCCATACGTTCCACGTGTCTGTGATGAACGAATCATCACTTGCTCCAGATACCCTGGTAAAATGACATTTTCATTTAAGTCTTGTGCATAAAATCTTGAAGCTCCAGTTTGGCAAGCTTGTGTGAGCAAGAAGTCAAGTGAAGGGTCTTGTTTAATCCGGTGGAAATGCTCACGTGTGTTTTTTGTGAGATCAGGCTCACCAGATGATGAGCTGTGTTTTATTGTAGTATGCTCTATGCTTTGGCCTGTATAAACCAATGATGTTTTGTGATTTTTTATATTATTATATTATTAATTGGCAGAAATCTTAACTGATATTCAAAAATATGGAAAGCAGATACTACATAAATAACTAACTATTTTGTATAAAGAGGAGGGAGGGGAAGCAGATTAATTATATTCTTCCTCACAACACACTTAAATTTGGTATGTAGAGTCTTAAAAAGAGCATAAGTGAGAGCCAACTGCCTAGAGAGAGCTCTCCTTTTTTTTTTCTCTTCAGTCTTTTCTTTCAGTGCAGCCAAGTCATCTCTTGTAGTAAACTGCTGAGTCAATACTTTTAAAAACTCACCAACTGTTTCTTATTTCTATATAGTTAACTGATAAGAGCCTGTTAAGGGTTACACCCTTCCGTATTTACAGTGTTAAGGCAAACATGGGTATAGGAAGCAATTCCATTTAAAATTTAAGGTGCATATTACGTGGTATCACAGCATTCTTTCGGCATATTTAATTTAATTTGATTTGTGTGTGTGTGTGCAAATGAGGCTGGAAGCTGGAGGGCTGCATTCCTGATGATGGGTACTGCAGGCAGCTCCCCCACAGAACCTTCTCCCTGCCTTTCAAGTGACTTAATCCTCGATGCTCCTAGACATAGGCAAGTCCTTCTGTCCCCTTTGCCAGTTGAAATTTTAGCTGCAGCAAGAAGTTGCTGCTTGCTGGAATGGAGAGATAAATCACACCAGAAATGGAGCTCCCAGCCCCGAGAAATAGTTCCTTTACCCCCTTTATGTATTAGAGTCCCCTTTATCTCTCTGAGGGAATTTAAGAAGTTTTTAGATGACAGAGGAACACGGAGAGGTGCTGCAGATTCCAGGTAGAGCAAGAGCTCCGTGCAGTCAAGGGGGAAGTTCTGCTGAAACAGCAGGAATGAGCATCTGTAAAGCTTATAAAAACCACTCCATGAATGTACACAATTAAATGGAAGTGGTGTTTCTTTCAACAGCTTTTAAAACATTCTGCAGGTTTTAATAGCTTTTAGATTGAGCTATCAGCACAAACACATTTGGAGCAAGGTGATTTTTTTTCTTTTTACATCAGAACTGTAAACCATAATTCTGTGCCATATAAAAATGTTTTTGAGAGTTCTATTTTGGATTCCTAAAATTTGCGTGTCAAAGACGAAATAATAAATATCTTGTGGTTTGGGTGTTTAATTGTAAACAGTCAGGAACCTTCACCCCATCGCTTCTTTTAGTTTCCTACTCTCATGGATGATGTTTGGCCAAAGCCAAAAGACAGTCCTAAATAGCCCTTTTTCCACGCTCCCTCTGTCTCCTCCTTTCACCTTTTGGATAAGTTAAGAAAAAGCAGCTGTTGTGAAGGGTGACAAAACTCAAGAACTATCTCTGGGACAGGGCAGGGTTAAACAATGTGGAAACATGTAATTTCTGCTTAGGATGAACTGCTAAAGGGAGAACTAGGACCAGGATTGTAGTTAGGAAGACATGTTTAAGGTTTTTTTTTTCCTAGTGGATAAAAAAGAAGATTGGAATTTGTGTTTTTTCTCATCTCCCATCTTCTTGGGTTTTTAATATCCTTTTACCTTTAAGATAAATATCACAGCAAATAAACTAATTTATAAAACACATCCAGGACATTGGTACTGCAGTTTGTCTTCCTTTTTAAAGACAAATCTAAGTGGTAACCAGTGCAAATGAGTTTATGAGACGATCTGAGGAAACCCACCAAATGAGAGCTTCTCAATCTAGATGGGAAAATAAAAAAAGGCATAATATCTGGACTGAGGCCAGGCTTGGCCATGACACATGGGCTAAATTCTCCAACCCTGTCAAGACGGAGGTCTTTGGTGGGTGTTGGTGCAGAGCAGGATTTTGGATTGATGGCATGTGTCGTATCCAATTTAGGAACCAGCAGTGAGATGACAGCTCAGGTAAGGATTTCCAAGATTCCCAGTCTGCTGTCATAAATTCACTCAAGTTCTTGCAGTACTTACTTTTTTCTTGTGAATAACTTCTTTCTTTCCACTGAATTTCATGGGGAGCTGGGTACTGTGATAACCGTTTTGCCTTTGCAAACCTCCACCAATAATATTTATTTAATGTATAATATATTCTTCAGGCCATTATGAAATTTGACTTGACTGTCTTTAGGGCTTCTGAAAACCGTGGAATATAGAAAAGTTAGTGATGTTTTACTGGTAGCTCATTTGCCATTTTTTTGCCTGGGCAAAGGGCCGTATGTTTTTGTGTTGCCTGTGGTTTCTTCTTGGAGTAACATACCTAGGCTGAGTTTTAGGCATGTTACAGTAAGAATCCAGATGTTTCTCAGAATGAGAATACATTTGGTTGCCCATGTCAAAAATACTCTGGTACTTCAAGTGTGTTTGTGCTTGAAGCTTAGATTGAATTTAGTATCTAAAATTTGGAAGGATTGCAGACTCCCAGTGAAATATTTTTTTCCCTTCCTGCCATTCCTGTGTATGGAACACATTTTTTAACTGGGGAAATACGAATCTAAGTCCTAATTTGGATGTGCTTATTAGAGATTTGTGATACTGCCATTAGTTCGTTCCTTGAAGTGCATAAAGTGATTTTGGACCCTTCGAGCCAAGAGCTGAATGGGATTTTCCTAGATTTAACTGCAGTCCTAGATTGCTGTGTCCCATCTTAAACACGGACAACTGTACAGGGAAATGGAATTCTCCTTGCTCTAAAAGAGGTGTCCCCACACAGTAATAAGGAGCAGACTAACTGGGCAGCAGGTGGGACATCGAGACTGGGAATACAGATGGAAACCAGGCTCTGGATGTCAGTTTAACAGATTAGAGTTTCAGTTAGGGAAAAAGAGCAATGTTTTGTGGTAGGATGTTGAAGGCAAGAACAGTGTGATAAGAAACCAGTGGGATGGTTTATATGAAAGGTCTGAGGAAGGATGTGGGCTGGAAGAGAGAAGCAGGACTCCAATAAGGAGCCCGGTATTTGAGGACACTTGGATACAAAGGCTGGAGAGGAGCTAGAAGATGGCACACAGGGAACCAAGAAAGAGCTTTGCGACTGCAAAGAGAGTTGGAGTTTTGCCAGGGTGAGGCTTCTGCATTCCTAAGTAGAGAGACTGAGATATGGATGAAGAGGAGAAGCAGAATGGGGACTGGAGTATGTTACTATTAGATAAGCCAATAAGTTTTGCTTTAAACAACCCTCATCAGTTATTCCCTTGACCAAGGAGCCTCAAGATTTCATTTCCATGTCTTCAGTTTGCACTGCTCAAGCCCAGGATTCCAAAAGTAGCAGGAGCAGGTGTAGATAGGGAGAACCCTGTTGCTGCTGAAGCTGTGCTCATCCCTTTGTAACCGAAAGTTTCCCATTCAGCTGCAAATTGCATCTCATTCCCAGATCCTTGCTCTGGCAAGAGAAGGTGATGATTTGTGTAATGGCTCGATTGAAATGGATAAACGGGAATCTTTCCATTTGGTTAACAATTGTAGGAGATACTCCCTGCAGTCTCTGACTGCTGCTTGCAGATGCAAAATGATGCTCCAGTGACCCTGGCTCTGTGTGTGCCACTTCTGAGCTGAATCATCAGCGTTAAAAACCACATTCAATGCTTTACTCCAGTGCCCGTGGTATTTCTACAAGGGAAGTTACAGTCACACTGGGTGGAGGAACCTCCCTGTCTGGCTATGGGGATAGTGAATACAAGGAAATGCTTGCGGTTCTGGACGTGATGGCATCGTTTGGTATTTCTCTGCTATTTTTTGCACTGATGCATTTAATTTGGCAGTTGAGGATTTCATAGCAAACACTCTGTAAGATGCAAACACTCTGTCCCAATGTTTAATGTTTTGGAATGTTAATGGATTTTATTTTTTCCCCCTCTGTGCTGAATGTTTCTTTCTCTTGTGAAGGTAAAGCTGTATGTGAACTGCATACTGAGGGGGCTGCTGTCCAACGGAGGCAGCCACACAGATGCTTTTAGTGTTCCTGAGCATCATGAGCGGGCTTTGGGAGCCACTCACAACCCCTCCTGTCCAAGACTGGGGGGTGCTTTCCTCTCCCCTCTCTCTAAACATTGTGCAACATGCATGTGATCCCCAAAGTGTTTCTTAAGATTCAGATGAGGAAAATCATTATTTATTCTGGTCAGCAGCCATGCAGCACTGGAGAACAGACAGTGCTCTGCTTTACATTCTGCTACAATTGCCATCTCCTTTTTTCCCCATCCCAGCATTTTCAGCAGAGGGTGAGAAATACTTGATGCCCACAGTCTCTGTTCGTGTTCTCTTTAACGAGACCTTTGGGATCTGTAAGGAGTATTTTGTGGGACTCGGTAAGTGTAAGTTCCTGTGTATTGTGATGAGAAGTGCATATTACTCAAATTTTTGTGGGCTTCATTGTATTGGCCTAAACTTTGCCCCTGTACCACTGTGACCCAGCTTCCTGGCAACTTCTGAATCGAGGCCCTTTCATCCCAGCTGTGTGATAGATCCCAAGCAGGAGCGTGGAGTAAATGTGATTTCTTATTCATGAATTAAGCCTTAAATGAATTGAGCAACACTGGTGTATTGTAAAAGGCAAGGAAAGATTGAAAAGGTCTTTTTAGAGGACTAGTGTTGAAGGTGTTTGGATTGAGACAGAATAACTTGGAGGAGTTACAGCTAGGCGGATCAGTTTATTATTTCTTCAGATTTTTAAGGCCTTCTTTCACTTATTAATAAGTTCTAGTCTGCTATCTTTACCTATCTAATTTTGAAGAAAAACAAAAGTGATCCGTGGTATAATTGTCCTTTCTTTAGTCTCTGTTGATGAAAGAAATGCTTACATGCAACTTAAATAATGAAGACTTCCAATGTGCACTATTTATATTCCCTCTTGTCTATGCTTATGGTTTTGTGAAAATGAAACTTGACTGAATATACTTTTCATTTCCTCTTCAATATTTCATTAATACACAACCACAATTTATTGAATTTTGCACCGAACAAAATGCAGCCCTATAATGAAATTAGGCCCTTTTGAATGTGGAATATTAAGACATAATCATTTTTGCTTTCTGTGTCATGAAGTCTGAGACTAGGCAGATAATCTGACCTTTAAAACATTTACGTGAAGTTGAGAAGTGCTCAATTTGTCTTTGAGAAATAATGAACAGCCGCCATCATGCTCCGTGTCTTCTGTTGGAATTTCGGCATGTCTGTTGCTTGGGATAACCAGGTCTCTCTCAAGGGAAAGACATTTATATGCTGACATGCAAGCTGGAGAAACCTGGGATGCTTAAGAGACAAGTGGAAATACAAGAGCAAATGAACATCTGCAGTCATTCCTGTGCCTGTTGCTGGTACTTACATGTTCCAGAAGGCTGTGGATGTGTTTCATTTGCTGTTTCAGCCATGACAAATGGCTACCTTTAAACAAAAATCTATAAATTCCCTGCTTGTAGCTGGGAATTTCATGTGGTTGGTCAATGGGTCATGTCTGTGGTACTTCCATAGGGGAATGAATGAAGGGAACATGAGGTAGGACTGGAAGATCTCAAGAGGTCCCTTCTAATCAAAAAAATTCTGTTTGTGGAAGTGTCTGTGCAGGCAGAGCAGGGCCCCTGTACTTGTGCTGCTCTACCTGACTTCTCTCCTCTCTGAATGCAGCAGCACCTGCAGGAGCAAACATGAGGTCAGTGGGCTCATGCAGGGAGATTTCACTGTCGAGGAGCTTTACTCAAAATATCTTCTCTCTTTTCATCTGTTATAGCAAATAGTTAAATGATGTGAGAGTTCTTCCCTTGGTTCAGTGTCTCAGCTGAGTTACTGATGTAATACCCTGGGGAACCCTGAGTTTAAAATACACTACTGCTGTCATTAGAGCCTTATATTCCGTGTGTTTTCATGCTGTTCTCAATCCATGCCTTTCCAGCCATTAATGCCACACAAAGCTTTCCCTTGGGAAAGTGACCAGAAGCAGCCTTTAGCTGACATTAGGGACCTCTGGGGAGAAAAACAGAGAAATGGGAACTGATTGTAGCATGAACAACTTCTAGATGAACCAGATATCTTGTGGAAAGTGGATTACTTTTTTTCCCAAGCAAACCTCCCCTTCTATTTCTACTGCTGTAGCAAATCTATTTGCTAGTGGTACAAAGAAAATAAAATTAGTTTAATTCACACAAACCTGACTTTCAGAGCTTCACAGGCCTTCCTGTGGCTTTTTCTTTTGCCAAGTTTGAAAACATAAACATCTGAAGATTTGACTATGTGAAATCATATGATGGCAATAAACCAATAAAACTCATGAGATCGACAGCAATTAATTCTTCTGAGTGGGCTTTGAAGGGACTGTTATTTAACCAGGGATTAATCCCACCTGTACCACCTTTACTTTTGCCAAGTAAAGCGTCTTGACCTCTGCCCGTGTGTGCAGTGGTCACCCCACTTGCTGGTGTTCGTACGTACGTACAGGGGAGGAATGTTTCCTGTGCAGCTCATTTCAATAAACTATTGTGTATCAGAATAGATGCCTGCATTCCATTGCAATTTAGTTTTCAGCAGTTTGTCCTAAGAAAAATAGAAGATGAAATAGCGGAAATATCCAACTTCCATGTATCAGGAAATCATATGTAAAAGTGTTGTTATTGCTGGCTTAGCCCAATCTGCTGTTAGCCCTGGATCCTTGTTAGTGACCTGATGAGACCGGATTTCATCCCGTCTACCTGCTGGGTGGAAATGCATGTCACAGCAGCAAAAGCATCTGCTTCCTCTAGATCAAAGCTTTGGCACTGCTGTGTTTGATTCTTAAATTGGTCTCAGAAGTTGTTTGGCAAGGGTGTGCTTAGTCATCTGTATTTTTATTTTTGGTTTGTGTCACTCAGTAGCAGCTCTTGGTTGCATTCTTCCATTAAAAATGCACAGGTTTGCTTTCTTTTAAAGTTTTGGATGTCTGGTTCACACCCTGAACATCTGGGTGGCAATAAGAGGTGTAGAAGCTTTTCATTCATAAAGCTGGAATGATTGATACAACTATCATCAATAACTTCCGTGCCTTCTCAAAGAAAAGAAACTTTATGAATGAGTGAGTCAGGTTGGTGCAGATGGTGATATCAAAAATAATACCTAATCAAGAACAAATATTTGTAGTGACTTTCACCTGTGAATAAACACACCAGGTGTCTTTCAGCAAACTGGATGCTGTGACAGCCAGGAAGATGTGCAGCTGAGGGATACCTGCTGCATAAAGCACTTTCTCAGCTTGCCAAGTTTCAGAGCTGTGTGCAAACAAAATACCTCACCTTCCTTCTGCTTGTGGTGATGATACAGTCTCTGCCTCTTTAGTATTTGGGCTATGTGTTCTAGCTAATAGGCACGGCTCCCTCTAGTAGTGTCTGTGACTCTGGAAAAAGCTCTTTCTGCTTTTCTAGACTTGTGAGGGTTCTTTTACTTCCAGTGCCTGGTACACTAATAAGGATTTGTAGTCAACTTTACTTGAAAAATAATGTGTGACCGCATTAGAGAGAGACATCAAAACTCACCAATTCAGTTATGGGGGAAAAAAAAATCTAGCCCAAACCTACCATGTGTTAGTCAACTAATGTATTCTTCTGTGGCCATAGGTAAAATTCAGAATTCAATGGAAGTGTTTCTGAAATGTGGTCTCTTGTAGCTAGGAACCACCTGACACTTACATGACTAGCTTGACACCCTGCACTGTAAAAAATATTTGTAGTAGTTTAAAAGATCTAATACCTTTTGTGGAAATATTATTTGCCTTCTCTTTTACCTTGTATCATCACTCCATTCTCCTGACCCATCCTCAAAAAAAAAAAAAGTAATTAGAGTGATGAGGTGAACCTACTGGGTGTAGATAACTGACCTCCCTTTGATTCTACTGTCGTATTGCGCACATGGTCAATCATGAGAAGCTTCATCTTGCCTTGAGAGATAATAAGGGCCATTGAACTCCAAAAATGTAATGTCACAATAAAAGAATGTGTTTGTACTAATTCCTATTAGCTGTGATGCCAGCACTATAAAAGCTTCTGTACATGTTGCACTCTTTTTATGTTTTAATTGTGAACACAAGACTCTGCTCATTAGAGAAACAGGGATATCAAAATAGCATTTTGAAATAATTTTGGTGGAAACATCCACGGAATGTACTATCCCTACATAAATAACACTAGTGGCATTATTCGTTCTGGCTTTATTTCTTAGCAAGAAATTATCTCTTGAACTCTGTAACCAGGCAGGACTAAAAGGCAGTAGGGTAGAAATGGCTGAACTGCAAAGGGAAAGAAAATTCTTTAAAAATAAGCTTGCAGCACTGTGAGAATGGTAACACAGTTTATGGTGACCCTGAGTGTAATAGTTATGAATTGATAATTTGCGTGTAAAGCTTTTTGAAGTGTTTTAGGATGGCAGCTACAGCTGCTTGTGTTTGAGTCTTCCTAGCTCCCCTATCAACCCAGCATGTTTCTGAGATGAGAGATTGCTGAAGGATTTATGATGCTGTGAACAACACACCAGTTCTTCAGTAAAGTAGTGCAAACTGAGGTTTCCTCACAGGTATGGGCTGTCACTGTGCTACTGGAATCCCCGACTCGGAACAGGCTATAAAATGGAACTCCTGAGCTGTTTTTGATCCTACTGCAAGGCTGGGGAGAAATCCTGCTGCCCTTCTCTGGGATAGAAAGTACATTATCCTCAATGATTTTGATAATTTGGAGCTGTTGGGGAGGATCCAGCAGGTCAGGCCTTTGGTGTGTGCCTCACAGAAATAGGTACCTGACAGCTGGACCTAGTCACTAAATCAGTTTTCTAAGAAGTCTTCAGTATGTAGGAAAAAATAAAAATAGCAGAGTTGCATGGGGTGGAGAGGATGAAGGAAACGTAATTCAGTATTACACAAACACAAGCTGCTAAACCGTGTCTTGAAACTGGAAATGGTGGAATGTAATGTGTCTGCACAGCTACAGGTGCTGATTATGGGTATGAATACTTTCTTCCGCCCTTTTTTTTTTTTCATGCAAGGCTTTGCTGTTTCTGCATTAGAGCTGTGAGGTTTTTTATACTTGAGCACTTTATTTTTGAGATGTCTAGGACTTCCTGAAAATTCTACTCGATATGACTCCAGCAACCTGCATTCTTTCTGAAGTGTGGCTAGCCCTGCTTCAGTGACTCCTTTGCAACTAGCTGTGAATGGCAATTCTCAGGGAGTAGCTAGCAGCTTACAAGAAATGAATCATCTTTTTCTTAATATTCACTCAAGATTTTCCATTTTCACGAGTTGGAAGAAAGAGGGAAGTTAGTTACAGCCCTTGCAATCATTTTTAAAGTTACAAGTGCTGAAATAGCCAGCCAGGAAGAAAGTACCCATAAGGGTGTTATTGAAGTTGTCTCCCTGCTACATAACTTACAAGTTAATCAATGTTTCAGAGTTCAAAAGAGAGGAAGGTCAACATGGATTCTGATAAAGTTTATCTCCAGTCAGTAAGTTCAGAGGCTGGGGAGGGAGGATGTAAAGTAATTCCCCAAAAAGTCAGATGAGGGGACGCAGGTCCTGTGGACCCCTGGCTAAGCAGCTGCACTGGGTCACTTTGAGACAAGAAGCATTGTCCAGGGCTGTAATGCAGACAGGATGTTTTATTTTTTATCCTTGTTTTCGTTTCCATTGTGATTCCCTCCTTCATTTTTGTGGGCAGCCTCCAGAAGGTAAAACATGCGTGGCCGCACACACAACAGTGAGAGCAAAGCTTTTGAGTTAAATATTCAAAACTCTTTATTACTTCTGAAGTTAAGTGGCCTGTCTAATTCCAATGAACTAAGCACCATGACAGAAACAAAAACTGGTGAAATTCAAGGCCCATTAAAGCCAGAGGAATTTTCCCAGGCTTTTGCTTTCTCCACTTGCAAGTATTCCACCTTACTTGATTTATAGTGTTGAGATTCTGTTCCTGATTTGCTCTTGGTTCAGAATGTGGTACTCAGCAGGGCAAAAAGATTCTATCCTAGCAGGGAAGCAAAGTCTCCTGGCGTCAGAGGAGGTCGTGACTGAGAATTGTTTTTCAGATGCAGCAGGAAATGGAGCATTTTAGAAGCCTTTTTAAATCTTAAGGATTCTATGATTTTGCAAAAAGATGTATCTGGAGATGCTGCAAGCAAAGCCTTTCATTACTTGGAAAAGAAACCTTCAGAAAAATCTGATCTGTTGGAGTTTGGTCATTCAGTGCTGGAAGTTGTCTTGACAACAAATGTATTTCCCAAATGATTTTTTACTTTTTTTCTAGCAGGAAATATAGTTGATACAAAAGTCTGAATGATGTCAGAAAATGTGGAATGTCTGCTAGTTAACCCAGAGTTAAGAGATTTGATATTTGCTTAGAAAGATGGATATACGTAATAGAGACCTCCTTGGGCTGGGGGTGAGGGGGATGAATCTAGGAGACTGCTTTTGGGGCCATAAATAGGTTCTAAAAAAAAAAAATTTCTCTTTTTTTGGCCACATGTGGAAGAAAATGCAGTTCATTAAGAATATTGACATTGGCCTGTTCTCTTGGAGATACTGGCAAGTCTGTCTTCATAATTATACTGTACATCTCCAGGTTTCCCCTCATATTCTTTTCAGAGCTGTATATTTTCCAGCTAAATATACATGATCAGCTAGTTGCTGAAATAATCTAAAACAGATTTTGCGAGGCAAATGCATTAGTTAGGATTTTAAATGCACTTACCCTTTAGTAAATAACTGTCCCATAGAAAAACACTGACTTTATTTCAGTAACTGGGGATGGATTTATTCCAGTTAAGGTGGGTATTGCTATAGTTTAGCTTGCTGTTCTGGAGATGTAATGATCAAAAATAGGATTTTTTTTTTTTTTAATGACCAGTGGAAAATTTGTTGCCTTTTCATTATAACGAAAAAATATGTCCAACCCTAGTTGAACTCATTCATGGTAGCTCCTTGAAAATTTGTCTAAATATGAAAAAAAAATCTTCACGAGTATTAATTTGAGATTCCTGTCAGCATTGTTGATAACATTTGCTTCAGGGCTTGTTTCAGCTGTTGCCATGTGGAGTTACTGGGATGTTTTTGAATGGCTGCCCTCAGGAGATGCTGTCTCCATCGTGTCCATTTGTGCAGCAGGGGGAGGCTGATTTGGGCAGAAGACAGTGGATCTAATTTATTGCTGATCCCCTTCCATACAAGACTGTGAACAGGAGGAATCTTTGGACCAATTGACTAGGCACACCTTCCTGCAGAATTCCTGACATAACTCTTCTCCCTGAGCAGAAGCAATCATGACGTTGTGGAGGTCCTTTGGGTTTCTCCCTGGCCTCCCTTGCGCAGAGCTCTCTCCACGCAGAGTTTCATCACTCCAGCCTGGAGTGGGTGATGAAGCAGCACGAGGTGAGCACCAGGGCCTCTTCCCAGTCCTCCCCAGTAGCTACTGGGCTGGGCTGAGCCACGCCAGGGGCTGCGCTTGATGCTTTGTGGATGCTTTTGACACCGTGTGTGCAGCAAGGTGAAGTTCCTTGAGCTGTGTCTACGGCAGCTGAATTTATCTCCTTTAGCAGTGGGTAAATAAACCTCAGGTAGATCCCTCTGATCAGGAGAGGGTTTGAAAGAGGATCCCAACTCAATTTTTCTCCTTTGTACACTTTCAGCCTGCCATAGTCTCCAGAGACGGCTTTTCTACCTGCAAAATATTTTGTCTGGTTTTCAAATTCCTTCTACGATCCTCTTGGCATTCCTAAAGCCATAAAGTGTATTTTCGCCCTCTCTTTCCTTCTGCAGGCTGAAATCAGGGCCAGCCCTGCCAGTAGGGGTCAGGGAATGCCTGAGCTAATCCTGCCTTCAGCACACAAGGAATGGTGATGGTGGAACAAAACTTGACACACCTAAACTTGCAACCATTTTTTTTGCACAGATATGGAGAGTTTTGTTAAGTTGTCATGTAATTCAACACTTGTATGGACTATGCACAAAAATATTTAAATTCCTGTCTGCCTGTAATACAGGTGCCTCAAAAATACAGAGCCCCAGGGTTTATGAGGTGTGAACTGCTCTTGGTTTTCTTTAAGAATCAGTACAAAACAAGCCTCTGCTTAGGTTTAATTCCACATGTTACATGGCTATGGAGGACACATATGAGATGCTGAGTGCACGTCATGTCTCTCCAATAAAGAAATAAATTTTTCTCCACCCCCTTAATTTTTAAGAGGCAATTTATATTCTGCAAACATGTCCACCTCGCAAAATCAGTCTTGAAACTCAAACTATTTCACTGTTTGATGTAGAGAAGTGTGCCTAGGACATGCAGTAAACGCATTCCATGGCTGCTACGTCATCAGCTCGTGTTCCCTCTTGGAACAGGAGCTGTGTCACGTACGGATCCATCTCCTCAACCTGCACTGGCATCTCAGGTAGAACGCAGATTTCCCGGGAGTTACACAGTCCCGTGCAGAAGTGCAATAAATCTTTAAACATCATTAAACTTGAATGTATGTGCACACACATGCAAGTTCATACGGAGTAACAGATTATCAATCACCATCTCTCTTTGCTGAGTTGCTTTTTTTTTTTTTTTCTCTTTTGTTTTTCCCTTTTTTTTTTTTTTTTTTAGCCTTCCCTTAGGAATTGCTTTTGAAGGTATTTTGATTAGTTATGTAATTAGCCACTTGTACAGTTAAAAGCAAACTTTCAGGTCACATACTGTATGTTTACTCTTTGGCTCTAGGAGAGCTTCATTCAGAAAAAATTGCTATTGTTTCTTTGCCTTCCCATGGGAAAGCTTTAGTTTTGGAAACCATTCAACAAATGTAAGGTATGCAAAGAATACTGTAAAGACAGTTCTTGAGTTTGCCAACATTTTTTTCTTTTTTTTTCAGCCAGTAGTTACCAGTTACTTTCCCCTGTATAAAGGCAGAGGTTCTTCCTATGCGTGCTGCCATAGACTGAGCTTTGATTTCTTGATGACCCATGGAGCTGATAAATTGTCAGTGTTCTCTCCTCTCTCTCTTTCCTACCCCCTGCCCCAGACTGCAGGAGCTTTCAAAAGGAAGAGCATATCTGCTCATATCTCTTTTACTTCTGGTGAAATGAATGTATATTTCGACCACAGATAACTCCTTAAGATTGGGAATTCACTGGAGACCTGAAGATGTTGACAAAGGACTTAACATTGCTTTTCATCAGGAAAAGGTTCTTTAGATGTCTGGCCTACAGTGTATTTGGCATGCATCATATAATATTGATCACTTTGATTATAGATTTAATACCCGTCTGTGCTGAGTCAGAAATGCATTGAATGTATCCCCATCCTAAAATAAGTCTTTAACGTGACCGAAGGATTAATCTAGTTGGCTAAATCTGTCATCTCAGTTTAAGTGGATGTGCAAACTCTCTGGTTTGTGTGGTTCTAGGGTGAATTTCTCAATTATTTAATCTCGTGTTATTATAGTGATAAGGTACTTCCTAATGAAAATTCTGAACGTAGCTTGTGAAGGTAATTTTTGAACACTTAAACCATGGAGAGATGCACTTCTCGTCTGAACATGGCAGATATTTTTTAAAGCATCTCTTATGCTAAATTTGTGGAGAAGAGTTGATTTTTAACTGACAAAAAGAAGAATTCCCAGTAAAATGCAACAACTCAGTTTTATAAAATTAATGAGTTGGTGCTATCAGCTTAGCTTTTCGGTAAATATCAGTCTTCTAAAATCCAGCTGTGCTGTCTTCTAAATGACACAGGGGAAAAGCAACAAAAGCTTCCAATTGCTGCATTGATTGGTAGAACGAACATTTCTCAGAATTACTCTGTTATTACATTATAAACCATAGCACAAAAATAAGTGTGGTATTTGCATCTCCTGTTTTAACACATAAAAAAATCCATCAACTATTACACCTTATACCTTACCTGTTGATATCATCGCAACGTGACAAAAAGAGCCCCATAAAGGCAACAGGTAACAACTTCCTGACCTTGATGGTTTGGCTGTGAGAGACTGTCATGAGGAAGCACTTGGGCACCAGGGTTACATAAACTCTTTTCTATTTAAAGTCCTGAAGCTCTGCAGAGCAGTCATGCGTGGGATGACCTTTCCTTCTCTTGCTGTACCCCAGCAGCTGAACTTTGACAGCCTGCGAGGGACACCTCTGCTTGCTTGATGATTCACCTTTTCTTCTTCTTCTAGGCACTAAAATAAAACTATCTCTGGGAAGAGCTCCCCAAACTCTCAGGAAGCAAATTTGTTTCTGGGTGACCTTAATTCGTATCTTTATTGGCATTGTTGGAGGTGACTGGAATACAGCATGCAGCTTGTCCCGTGATTCATCTTCTCTTTGGCTTTTTGTCACTGAACACAGGTTTTTATGGACTCTCTTGCTATGGATTATTCTATTCTGGGTCTAAAACTAATAGCACTTTGGAGTTTGAAGAGAAAAAATTCAGCATTATTGAAAGCAGCGTTCTCGACTTGGGCTAGTCTGACCTGTGTTAGCTCAGAAGGAAATTTAATAGGACCTTCTTCTGGGAATGCAAAGCCATTGCATCTGTCACTGTCCTGAAGATTCTGTTCATGCTGAGTGGAAGACTTTATAGCTCTTTGGCTTGGAAAGAGCAGGATAGGGTTAGCTGGGGGCACGTAAGGTCTCCCCCAGCCAGGTTAGGATGTCTCTAATTAATAAGGCACATATAGCCCCAGAGAAGGTTTGGGGGTAGGGATGAGTTACCGTGCTGCCAGGGAGCTGGGTGACTTCCTCATCCAACACCTCTGCTAATGCCCGGGGTTTGCATTGTTCCAGTCACACTGAAGCACCTTGGGCCTCGTCCTTATCGCTGGGGCGGAGTGAACGGCAAGCCCGGAGGAAAGCAAGGCACAAGGATAATGAAGGTGTGGGTGTTTGTATATATAAAGCAGGGCCTCCATATCAAATGACCCTGGGGGGAAGCTAACCATTCCCAGGCAAAGGTGTGGTGGGAACTCAGATAAAGGTTTGTACATAGCCTGCAGGGAGAACAGCTTGGCATGAAATCGAGTTTATTTAAACTCTTCAGAGTCTTGCAGCCTGTGGTGCTGTGGCAGACTCTCATCTCCACAAGCCAGGACTGCTTCCAGGTAGACCCCAGTGGAACTATCAGGAGAGGGGAGCTCCATGCAGCAAAGGCTGTGAGAATTATGTGGGCATGTACCTGTCACTTTTTCATGAATATGCTGATTATGTTCATTTCCTTAACTATTTCTGCCACTCATTTTTCCGCAGCTTGTGTGTGTTTCAGTGAGACCAAAGGACTTGTGTCTCCTTGCCTTTAAAACCACTGCTCTGGGATTTGCTTACAATATATTGATCTTCCCTGTCAGAGCTTGTGACCCAAAAAAGAGAGGAATAAAAAATGAGACCTCACAATAAATTTTTGTGAGAGTCCATTTTAAGCATTAATTAAGGACATCCAGTTATTCTGAAGATATCCTTACTCTGAGGAAAAGAGAACAGGCTGCCTCCTCTCACCCACTGTTTTAGTTTTATAGAATGCTTTGCTTTAATCATGACTTAAATAAATAAACAATTTATCTGTGAAACACTCCAGATACTGAGAACCACATTGTAATGCAGTAGTTTAGGAGGTGGAGCAATAGCAATTGTTTCTCCTGCTTCCTATTAAACTAATTGTTACCAGTCCTCACAGGATCATATTATCCCTAGGTGGGGCAGGGACAGAAGTGTGTCTGAAAGGACTTCTTTGGGTATTGCATTTCCATTTTGTCAAGTATAAAAACTGCTCACGCAGATCTGACCAGAGTCCTTTAAATCGGTATCTTATCTCCAGGCCCCGAGATATAGACCAGAATGAAGTGCAGCAGGGTTTTGTGAATTGAGCCACATAATGAATTTGGTTGTTTGAGTCTGAGAAATTATGTGAAGCTGCTGAACTGGAATTGCAATAATCCAGAACATGCACTGAGTTTCCTGGTGTCATTAACACTGAGGTTCATTGTATTTGGCTGCACAGAGATTGGGTCAACAATTTTTATCTCTAGCATGGTAGAAGAGAGGCAGTGATCCATTGGCCTAACAAAAAAATCATTCATAAATTAAATCAAATACCAATGGTTAGTGTGTAGGAAATGTTTTCCGGCAAATGGGAGGTCATGGTTCAATGCACTGGAATCAAGCAGGGAGGTGGAAATGAGCCTGATTTTCAGCAGAGCAGGTGACCACCCCAAGTCAGTGGTATGTGAGGTTAAGGCACATTCGATTCTTCCTTTAAGTCTATTTCATTGTAAATACAAAGTTATCAAGGAAACAGTGTGGATTTTTAAGAAGGAATATGTGTCCATCTACAATGATGCTGTTTAAGGAGTTGCAAATTCTAACTTTCATCCCATAATGGAAATATTTGCAGTAGATCGGTATCAACATGACAAATTGGAATTTCTTTCCTTCTCAGTGTCCATCATCCTCCCCTCCAGAGTGCTGTGGGGCAGCAGTTCCTAAGCTGTTGTCCTAGGCAGAGCCATCATTGTTCTGAAGGTTAGAAGCATGAGCAGTGAAGGTTTGGTCGGGGTTTGTGACAAGGCAGACGTAGAACACCTTCTGCAGCTGCTGCTAGGTAGGGTTGCAATGGGAAAACACAGGGAGGGAAGGCATTTGGCTGGGTCACGGGTCCCCTAAATTTAGGATCTGATAGGCTAGAGAGGAGAATGAAAAGACCTGAGAGAGTGTTTTCATAACAGAATTGATGAATGCACTGAGCAGCTCCGATGTTTAGTAGCTTTGCCAGTCAAACCCTCAATTTTCTTTGCTTTTTTTCGTACAATGGACTGAAAAAAATACCTTTTGTGGAATGTGACATTTGAAGCACAAACACTTTAGTCTTTGTTTTACCAGAAAAAAAAAAGTAAAAATTTCTTTGAATGGAACTCATGTTATTTGTTTATTTAGTCACCATCCATACCAAAATACTAACATTTCATGAAACTCCATCATTATGTCAGTGTGCTGTAAAAATGAAAACATTTGTTTGTTTAAGGCACCTTCTCTAACAGCTCCCAGAAAAATCTTGATGAGTTAGTTGAAACTTACAGGAGTTAATGAAGATTCAGGCTTTGGTTTTAATCTATT
The DNA here is from genome assembly GCA_013398955.1 of Callaeas wilsoni. Lineage (NCBI taxonomy): Eukaryota > Metazoa > Chordata > Aves > Passeriformes > Callaeidae > Callaeas > Callaeas wilsoni. Next base: position 52,255 of record VWPU01007906.1, on the reverse strand, counting down.
CAAGTTCTCCAGCAGGAATTTAAAGTGTTGAAATTCAAATGTCTAAATTTCAGGGTTCCAAGATGTACATACAAGTGGTGTGCAGAGGCGGAGCAGAGGTGCACCCGGTGAAGTACACTGAGTCTGGTAGTGGAGGAGAAAAAGAACATGGTAAGTGTAATAGTGAAATGCTATTTTGGAATGTTCTCCTGAGTGCAGAAACAAGAAACATTAGAAATTTAATTTCTCAAAGTTTTCCATTTATTTTCTTTTGAACATGCGCAAACAGATCTGTCTTGTGGTGAGGAATTCCCACGGTTAAACAACACTGTATGAAGAAATATCTCCTTTTATCAATCTTAGATTTTTCACCTGCAAGATTCATTTGTTAGTTCTTGTATTGGTAACTGCAGGTAGTAATTGTTTGCTGTTCATCTTTTGCATGCTTGTCATGACTTTGGAGATCTTAATCACATTTCCCTCATAATTCCCTGTTTTCCAGGCTGAGCACTCTGAGACCATCTTGTTATTCATTGTGTGGAAGCTGGTCTGTGCCCTCGATCATGATTATTACTTTTCTTTTATGATTTTACATTTTACAAGATGGGGAAACCAAAACTGCGGTATTTGATCTGTGGGCACATCACAGGCTGTTTAACAGGGAGTGTTGTTCCTTTCCTGTTTGATTCCTGACCTCTATCTGCTGTCTATTTGTTTTCTGACTATACTGGGAGAATTCTAGCGCCTGTGTTATGGCCGATGTGCTGGAATGAATTCATTGCCATGTGGTGAGTTACTTAGTATGTTCTTCCTATTGTTTACCCTAAATAACCTTGTGCATCTCTGTTTCCTAATCCAGTTTCCTCTGCTAATAACTCACACTCATGCACTTGGCCAGGCTGCTTAGAAAAAGCACAAGTGCCATTGCAAATTTGGTATTTGCTTTGCTGAGGGTGTTTGCCTGCAGCTAAAACAAATTCCTAAACCCTTGGGACTAACCTGTCATGTATCAAACATTGTGCTGCTTTCTCAGCTTTCCCCTCCTATGTTCCTTCCCTGGCTCTGCTCATTCCCTAGAGCAGGGAGCTTGCCTCCTCCTTTAGACCTGCAGCCACAAAATAATCAAGTAAAATGTAAAGTAAATGGATAATTAAGATGGACTAATGTAATCCTGGTACGTGGTACTAAATGAATGAATCTTTTGTAATTAAAAATGATGACAGGAACACGGTGTGTGTCCCCTTTGCTTGCCAGCATTAGTATTAGATTTTGCACTTGCCAGTGTCATTCAGAATGCTGTGAGTAGAACCATAAGTCATTATCACCTCGGTAATCTTTGCTCAGGTTGGTACCAAAAGCTGCTTTCACTGTTAATGGGAATTGGCATAAGCCTAAAAACTTGCTTTACATAATTCAGTGAATACCTATGCCAGCTACCAAGAGCACGACAGCAGCTTGGAGATTAAAGGATCTATTGTCCATGCAAATCTCATCGTGGAAAATCATTTCTTAATGATATAATATCTGGCTATTGCAAAGTATACCAAATGTGCTTATTTGTTGCTCTTTAAGAAATGTGTCTTGCAAGCATCTTCCCTGCTCTTTATACATGAACACACAAATGTGCCTTGCAGAAACAATTCTGAGATTCTGAATAATAGCATTCTATTAGTAACTCCATTAGATTTGCATCTCTTTGAGGACACACTTAGCCTAAAATGAAGACCTGAATGAGATGCACATTTATGCCTTCAGACAGCAAGAACATTTTGAGACCACAAGGAGGGGAGAGAGTGTTACCTTAGCACACAGTGGCTCGCTTGCTCTCTCTTGATCTCCATCTCCCTCTCTCCCTCTCCCCTCCTGCAAGACCAGATTGTTCTCTGAAATGTAGTTGTGTGATTTTGCTGCAGGCAGCTGGTCGAGTTACAAGTAAATTGCTGCTTTCTTCCATACCTGTATTTCAGAAGAGTCCACAGAGCAGATTAAGATAAACAATGGAGGCTATTAATGAGAGCCAGGTAGGATGGTGAAGGGAAATCACACATGAAAAATTGGCTGCTTTTTTCCCCCCCATCTTATCTCTGTTCTGTCTTGTGGTGGCACAAAGATATGCAAAGGACATAGCACTAGGCAAGTGGGGAGAATCTTTTCTTAAAGTTGAGTGAACAGTAGTTATTTTGTTATTAAAAATACTTATCACCAAAAATAACATCCTTTCCACAGAAAAGGGTATCATTTGACCATCTTACTCCTAGAGATCTCCATGAACTTGTATGCTTTTCAAACTATTCTTAGAAGGGGAGTCGTTGGAATAATTTCTAGGTTAAAAAAACCCTGTTACAATATTTCAGAAACTAGCCCAGAGTATTCTTTAATGGTCTTTACCTTTCCTCTACATAAACATCCAATGAGTATTGGTGAATTTAACCTTCTTATAATGTTAACTTAAACTGACTATTTTTCTTTTGCTCTATTCTTCCATCTGCAGCTCTGTCAGAATTAAGAATCTGGTGTAGGTAACAATTTGAATTTGCCATTAAAATAGAATCTGGCACCTCGCAATGATCACTTCCAGTGTGAGAAATGGATCTCATGAACCCCAGCATTAAAAAAACCCCAAAATTAGCTTAAAAATGTCAACTGTTTCATAGCAGCTTCCTAGTTAGGACGAAAGATTTTTTCAGACATTAGTGAATTCTCACGAAGGTTCTGTAGGAGGGAAGTTATGTCAGTTATTGGAGCTGACAGAGCTGGCACAAACTGGGAACACTCCCTGACCCCAGTCTTGTGTAGCAGCCATAAATGGTCCTTCACCCAGCAGTTCCTTTTCTAAGATGAAGAATCTGAAATGAATGAAAAGAAGTGCCTAAATGATAAGTATATAAGCAAATAATGATGATGTACTGCAAATTCAAGCTGATGGCAATTTTTGTCAATTCAGGGTGAGCAATGCCAGTACACTTTATTAAGAAAACATGACTGCAAACCTGTAATGACAATGTGGAACATTTGACCAGCACATTTGAACATTTGTCTTGAGCAAGCTCCTTGCAGGATTAAATTGCAATGGGTCAGCTGAAAGCTCTGATTGATAAGCAGAAATATTTGTACTGGTATCCCAGCATCAGGGCACTACCTATGAAAATGTCTTTGCTGCGGTGAAAATTGGGTGGCATCAGGCTGCTTATACTAATTATGATCATGTGGAGCTGAAGAAAGTGGCAGAGTTTTCACTGACAAGATATGTGCTCTTAATTTGAGAGGATTATCACTTTTCACTTAGGGGTTTTTTTGAATTTTGAATCATTCTGTGCAAGGAGAAAAATAGATGAATCAAATACTGTAACCTAAACCCAACGAAATCTAGCGTTCATCCAAAAAATCCTACTGACCTAGAAGTATAAATTGTCAAAAGAATTGCTGTTTGATTTTAGTATGTATTGTGTTAATGAAAACTCCAGAAACTATAACCCGAGATGTTTGCTTTTGTCCTCATTTCCCTCTCACTAGTACACCCCTGTGACTAAAAATGATGTGATTTATAATTTCCCTGCTACCTGCCTGGCTGCTACAGGGGTGCAGTTCATGAATTTAAACTCGCACATGGCCTCTCCTTTGCTGCAGCTCATAGTCCTATTTATTATAGTTGTTGTTTTGTGGGTTTTTTTTAAGTAGAATGAAAACCTTGACAATGTGCCTGCTTTCAAAGGCCTGTCAGAGACAGGAGGGGCGTGCAGCAAAATCAGCTGCAGCTTTATAAGCCCGACACAGGCCACTGGCAAACTGGGAAAGGTCCCTTGTGCCCAGCACCCAGGTGGAAGTGCTTTGTCATATGTGGCAGGCTGCACTGAGTGGTCAGTCCAGGCTGCTTTTGTCCATGCAGAGCCTGTGCACATGGAAAGGGCCTCTTGCTTCCCTGTAGGGACCTAGTGAAATGAAACCTAGAGGTAATAGTTTCCAGTCATAAAGGAGCCTTACATTCAAATCCGTTTTTCTAGTCTGTGTTACAGTAGTTGAGGTTTATTCATGCTGTTCTTCAGGCACCCAGAGGAACAAGATATTTATAGGCGATATTTTACTGCAGTTATGTATCTGCTTTTTGTGCTCTTTATTTTTGACGAAATTTTTTCATGAATATATTGAAAAAAAAAAATCCTGAATCAATCATTTTCTCTTTGAGTTTCTCAGTTCTTGGTCTTAAAATGATAAATCCAAATGCTGTATTGATGTTTGTGGGTAGATTCTAAGTACTCTGAACAATGTGCCTCCTACTTCAAAGAGTTCACAATTTAGAAGATGGAAAGTCAGTAACAGTTCAGAAGGGCAGAGCAGAAAGGATTTGCTCCAATTTTGAACAGTGAAAATTAGTCTTGCAAGGTCATAAAGCAGGAGTAGCATACCAGTTACACTCCTTGTTGATAAATTAGAAGCAACCTTACGAGACTGACAGTTTATTTTAAAGGAAGTAGAGATGCTTGTTTTGTTTCTCAGTGTAAATTTGGGGATATTCATACTGTTAATACAAATTTAGTGTTTTGAAAGGTTTATTCTGAATGGATTTTCATGTATGCGTCCATTTTCCACTCAAATTGAGTTTCTTGTAAAGTCATGTGGTGATATGGACTAGGTCTTGACTTTACTACCAGAAGTTCTAGTAACTCAAGCAGACAGTAGATCTTTATGAAAAAAATGTGGAAGGTTAAAACTAATGTCTGGCCCTAATATTTGGTGGTGAAAATGGAAATGCTGGTGAAATTCAAGAAGATGCCTATTAGAGACTTAAATAGAAATGTTATTAATTGAGTGCTGCTTAAAGTAGGCCTGTAAACCCACACAAAGACGTATTCTGGAGCATGAACTGAACATCGGGATTGTTGGCTGGATTTTCAGGCTCAATGTCAAGCACTGGTCTGCATTTCAGAGGCGTGGGGAGGGAGCAGTGCAGTTGTGCTGTTAAACATCTCTTGTGGCTGCAGTTGGATCCATCTGGAAGTGCTGCATAGCCATAGTGGGGCTCCAGGAAAAGTAACATGTCCCCATCACCTAAGGAAAACAAGTTAGGAAAAGCCTGTCACTGTTGACATCTTTCCCATTCACTGATTTGTTTATTTTGTTATGTATACAACGAATCCCATTTACCTTTCTGGTTATTGGGGATATGGTAAAAAGTTTCAGAGTGTGGAATTGTATTCCTTGGATAAAGTTCACTCCTCAAATAGACCTTAAAGAAGGCATAAAGCCTGCTCTGGGGTCTCAACTGGGAGTTAAGTGAAACTTAAATGGAGCATAGACCATAGATTGGCAGATAGTAATGAATTTCCTCTATAGCTGTAGCTTATATGGAAATATTAACATTTTATTTTACACTCAAAATACAGTTTGGGATACTAATGGCAAGGATGACTATGGCGTGTTTACCTGAAAGTTGTGGGGATGTATGGAATGAACAGCTGCCTGGAATGTGGATGGACAGGCATCCCACAGGGCTTTCTACAAATAATGCCAAAAATGTTCTTTTGATTATATTTTGTCATCAAAAAAGGTGAAGCCCACAGGTTCTATTTAGCTGGCAATTTCTTTAGCTGACTGCACAACAGCATGCAAAGCACAAAAATACAAGCCAATAATTAAAGGAAAAGGTCACACCCTTTAAAGCCTTTTAAGGGTTTCTTTTCTTTTTTTTTTTTTTTTGAACTGCGAGCTCTTTCTGTAGCAAATGTAAGCATTGTGAAGAATGATAATGGGTGTCCCCTTCTCTTTCAACTCCTTCCTAACAGAGAGGAAAGCATGAGTGTCTTACAATGGCCTCTTCCTTCCCTGCTTCTCTGGCGAGAGGTGAAATTCGTCCTTGCTTGAGGGCACTTAGAGGCATGTCAAGACTTTGTGTGCATCAAGGTGAGATCACTCAGGCACCTTTTCCCTTCAGAAGGTGGGAGCTGTGAGCATGGCACCAGACCAGAGCTACAGGGAAACGGGAGACCACGGGGGCAAAGCGCTCTAAGGCTGCTTTTGAGTTTCACTCTTTCCAGTGGATTAAGTGAGGAGTTACCATGAGGTTATTGCAAAACCCTGTGAAATATTTTTGGTAGCTGAGTCTCTGGCACCAGGAGAGAATTCAGCTAATTTTTTCAAAATTCTGTCTCATGTTACAGTGGAACTGAGGATAAAATATCTATCTGTCCTTGCTTCTATTTTGCAAACCCCTGAACTATTTAGCTTGCCGACACATTGTGGTCCAAAGCATTGTGTGTTTGGGATTGTCTAAATTTTTATTTTGGCTTTTTAAAAGGTACACTATTTATATGATTTAGGATGCTTAGTGACATGCATACTAATTGTAGAAAAATCCATCAGATATTACCCAGTAGACTAGACAGGCTCCTTCATGGCTATTATGGTCCGTCAGGTAAATACATACTTTGGAACATGTACTAATGTCAAAAACCATGAGTTATTTACCAAGGAGGTGCTGTTCCAGTATGCTGGGCAAATGTGTATCTAGGGTGGGGTTTTTTCAACAGATGATTTTTAAACTTTTCTTCAAACTGAGAAGGCTATATCGATTTTGAAAAAGCTGCCATGACCATTTATTGGAAAAATACACACATTTTCAAAGCTAACGTGCCAGGCTGTGTGCTGTTTTTAATGTGCATTTATGTAGCACCGTAACGTTGCGTATAACGGGCTCTGGAACCAGTTTCCTAATAAGCCAATATATTACTGTGGTTCTTATGTAATGCTGGCTTTGTCTGGCTGGTAATGGAACAGATGGATTGTTGTTGCTCACGCTCAAGCACTTGGGGTAGTCAGACCAGTGCCAGGTCCCCACGTTAATTCTTCAGTGTTGCCCAAGTCCTTATAAGAGATCAGGAACAGTATAAATACATTGCGTACCTAGTGTAAAATGTGTGTTTTCTCCACATTAACCACTTCATCCCTGCAGCCGAGGTAGGTAGCTGTTTACTCTTCAGGTTGTTTTATAGCTGAGTAATCTGGGTAAGGAGACACGTAGTAACTTGTCCAAGTTTAGCCAGCTGGTCCTGATGTGAGGACACAAAAGGTTGTTTTATTAAAGTAAAACTTTCTGGGCTTTCTGTACGTTTCGTCTCACCCCCTTCTGTTTTTCTAAGTAATGCAAGCAGATAAAGGGACAACTTTTTGTTCTTGCTATTGATCAGGGTCTCACAAAACACTTTCTGAAAGCATCAGGAGCACAAGAGTGTGGACCAAGGCAAGATCTGAAACACAAAGCATATAGCCCAATGCCTTTGAACATGCCCTCAGAAATCAGATGTCTTCTACCTGAACATTTTCGGTCTACCTTTAAAGGCCAGATTCATGGGGATGCACTCACTGAGTTGAATTGAGCTGTGTGTGCCGAGATCGTTTTCCTCTTTGATTTCGCTGTCATCCCCTACTCTGATTTTCCAAGGAAATGCATCCTAACTTGGCATGGTATTTGCGAAATTCTAGCCTGCAGCTACAATTGAGGGGATACACTGCAGCCCCAGGCACGGTGGTGCAGGGAGGGGAAGGGGGTCCTTGGCAAGCTTTTCCACAGGAGTGCCAGCAGCACGGCTGTATTAAATGACACAGCACTAAAGCCAGAAGGCCATTAAAATGGTTTGAAAATGCCTCTGTTACACGGTTATCTTTATAACTTAGTCCTATCTGTAGCTGGCGGGACTCTGGCTTTCATTCATATGCCAACCATGTACTACAACAATTAAAATACTACACTCATAAAACCCCGACTGCTGTGTGCGTGTGCAGCTCAACTAAAGTTCAGCAGATGAGATTGTGATCACAGCCCCAGCTGCAAAAATGGGGGAAAAAAATCTGCGATATTTGGAGCAAAAACTGAGGCTGATGGTGGTGTTATGCTCCATGTCCAAAGTGTCATTGCTGGCTGGTGATTTACATTTTGCATGTTCACTGAGCGGCCTTTCTCCTGTGTGTTAGTTTGGACGACAATGCATTTTTTCATATGGGAGGAAGCAACAAAATAATAGAGAGAAATTAACCAATCAAAATCATGGTAAATAAAAGTCTCTCTCTCTCTTTCTTTCTTTTTAAGGCTCAAGAGGCAGCTGGCACTCTCAGGCTTTGTTATACGGAGGAAAGAGAACAGCAAACTGCACGCAGTATAGAGTCAGTGTCATTGAAACTAATGGCATGAATGATCTCACGCCATTGTAGTAAGACGGAGATTTACTGTGCTTAGTAGAGAACCCATATTATGGAGAAAAGCATCGATCTACTTCCACATTTTATTCACATGAACGACAAACAAGTTATTCACTACTATGCAGTCACATTCAATCCCTTAGTGTCTGAGTCACAATGCCTCCCAAGTCCCTCACACTTTACAGCTGTGCAGAGCACCTAGCCAATAACTACTTGTCTCCACTTTGCAACCAACAGAAAAGGTTTATTAGCCCCTCTTACTTGACCAGTTTACAGTTTAGACTTGTGTTTGCTGGATAGTTTTAGCCACAGTGTTTGATTCCTACAATAACATGTCCATTAATGCAGTGTTCTCTCTCTCTCCCCTCCTTTTTCATGTTAGGAATTAGGCAGGTGGAGAGAGAAGCTACTGGCTACATTGCCAGTTTCACTTTTTTGATCAGATTTTGACATTTCCATGGCCTAGATGTTCTGCTTCCAATTGCTCAGTGCCTGTTTCCTATGCAAAGAGTGCAAATAATGGTAGGCTAAAATAAATGAAGATAGGAAAAGCAGGGAGAGAGATTCAGTGCAGTATGGATGCTTTGTTCTTGGTTTTTCTGTATTTTTTGATTAATGCTACCTGACAGAGATTTTTTTCCTTTGTTTTAAACTCTAACTTCGGTATTGTAATGGAGATATCATAGTGGTAATTATGGCAAAAGAAGGAAAATGCTGGCAAATCATTTTACTTCCGTTTCAGTGGGGACAGACTGAATAACCATGAAGAATAGTCCAAAAGTACACAGTACATTTGTGGTTTAATTCCCTGGTTCTTTATGTTAGAGCACCTGTGCAAGTCCTCCTTAGCCATGAGGGGATACTCTTGGTACATGAACTCTGTATGATTCAGAGTCCCTGCCACCATCATCCTCATCACTTTCAGTGTAGCCTTCAGGGCAGACTGAGGATCTGACAGGGAAATCTGTGTGTACTGTGCTACCATTCCTGACTATTCTAGTGGCCTTTTGGGAAATGTGAAGAAGATTTTCTCATTTCCTTTAAACAGGGAAACTCATTTTTGAGCCCTTCTTCAGCACCATTGTAGCTCCACATGTATAAGACTCTGCACAGTCACCTTGGCTTCGTAAGCTTTGTTGCACACTCCTTGATTGCACACATTTGCTATGGTCTCAAAGATTGCAGAAAACTGTTGTTTTCCAGGCTTAAGTCACATCAGATCTATAGCTACCTGTTATCATGTCGTTTGTACCATTGATTCTTCACTCTTTTCCTTCAGTTGTACTTCTAAGGGAGTAAAAGCACAACAGGTTTCAAAATGCTAATATTTCATAACGTTAAATGATTTATCCCAAAAGAACTGGTGACCAAGTCAGGAAAGGAATTTGTCTTCTAAACTCCTGCTCTCATTCTTAAAGGACACTCCTTTGAGCTTCTGCATCCCCTTGATATGAACTCTGAATATAGTATGGAATAAATGGAAAAAATGTCTAAATATCCCTGTTGCTCTAAGGTAAAATAAAATTCTGAATTTCTGTATTTGTCTTTTTAATGCATATTTTTGGTTGGCTCTTACAACCTCCTTCTCAAAATGAGGTCAAATAACTGCAAGATCTTGACTTTAAGAATAAGAAACTTTGTTTTAAGGCTGTCTTTCTGTTGGGAGCTTAGTGGAGTAATCTCAGCATGAGCAAGATAGGCTGTTGAATTTCTTGCTCTTAAAAATCTGTGAGCTTGGCTGATTTGAATTACAAGCAACACAATTTCAGGTCTTAGAAACCCTTGAAATACATTGTGACTGAAATGGAGGGAGCGGAAAAGAATTTCCAGTCCCAGCTGATTGCACAATGACCTTATCAAATAATTTAGCTAAGGAAAATAACCCAAAAATAATTCCTGAGAACTTAGCTCTGGACACACAAAGTGCTTTAGGCTTGCTCTTCCTGGGGGAAAGGAGGCTTTGTCCTTTTTGATCTGCAAGAAGGCAGAAGTGTTGGAGCAGCACAGGCTCAAGAAGCTAATTTTTGAAAGGGTGCCCTCACACCTTCCCCCTATGACTGAGGCAGGAGCAGGGGGTTGGTGCATGGAGACCCTCCCTTTACAGGCTTTTTACCTGCTTGAGTATCCTCTATCACTTGTGCCTTGGCTTGTGCCCACCTTGAAGATTTAGCTGGGAAATGCGTGACTTGTTTCTCCTTTTCCTGAGGCAGGACACATTCGATAAAATCCAAGCTGGTTTTCCAAACAAAGCCAAGCTGTGCACAGGCTCCTGGGAGGCGTCACATGGGGCATGCATGGCAAGCAAACATTTGCCTTCAATTCCACAGCAGCTTTTGGACTTCTGGTTTCCCTGGCGTTTTTATCTTTCCCTTGTCTCAGTTAATCTGTGTTATTGTCTATTACTAATTCCCATCCAAATGTAACATGGAAGTTGCAATCGGTTAACAATTTGGTCTCAATTATACAATTACTTTTCCTTCAGTTGTTCAGATGTTTTCTGTGATTCTTTGTTTTCCCATTTCCACACCTTGGAAATGAAGAAAAATAGGATTGGAAGAAACCTCAAAAGATCTTCTAATCCATCCCTCTGCCCCAAGGTGGGATCAATTATATCTCCATCATTCCTGGCAGATGTTTGTCTCTCTTGCTTTTAAAATCTTCCAGTGATGGTTATTCCACCATTTTTCCAAAGCATTAGCTCTTAAAGTTAAAATGAAAAGTACTTGCGTGTCTGGTTTAATTTTAAATCAGCACTGCAAAGGATTGGCTGTAAATGTGCCGTGGAATATGACTTAAATAGAGCATAAATTGTCTGTAACCTTTGGGTATATAACTGAAATTTATCTTTGCAGGGGGCTGTATGTAGGATTTAAATTCATTTTTAATGAACTCTGCCATCATGAATCTTTCACAGCTTTTGCTATTCTTTTAAACATGATAGTTCTTGCCATTTGATTACAGAAATTAGTTGAATTATAGATTGATGCCAAACGCATGATGAAACACAAATATACATTCAGAATATTTAAATACAAATTCTTTTACCCACTCAGCACAAACAGATTCCTATTTGATAAATGTTTGTTTATAGGAACTGCCAATTTTATAATTCTAGTCTTAATGAGAAGACTAGCATACCTGTATGTCAAGGGTTGGAATATTCTTAGCTTCTGTGTACTTTGTATGTTTTCCATATATATGGAATTTGCTACTAAGTGTGCCGTTGCTGCTGGACTGAAAATATATCCAGTGACATGAAAAAAAGCAACTGTTTTAGCATTTTAAGACCTGGCAATCTTCTGCAGCCACCATATGTTATTTCTGGTGCTGAGGGTCTTTTGAATTTCTGAAAATGCTGGAAGTTTTTTGAGAGAAGTGTATTTAAATTGTAGCAGATCAGAAATCAGTCAGCCTTCAAATAGGAAGTTCCTGGGGGGTGCTGATACTGAGGAATTTAAAAAATTCCACATTCTGTGAAAATATCAGACTCGGTGAGGAAGCTAACTAGAATTTGGGGCTTTATTTACTGCTTCATGTTACCCAAGATCCCTCTCTAATGAGGTGCTCAAATGTCCAAGATTCATATGTGTTCTTAAAATTTTACAAAGATTTTTATGTTCTCAGTTGCAAAAACTGGACAATTAATAACAATTTCATCTTGTGAATGTGCATATTTGATTAGAGGTTTTCTTTTGTAGGTTGTTAGAGTTAGTTCCAAATTTTCCTTACCATTTCTCTTACCTTTCCCTTCATTTACAGGGTGTTTTCTGCTTTCTGAAATTTAAGCTCCTTATTATTCTTTTATTTTCAGAAGCTGTTTACTCTCATTCTGTGCTTGGAAATGAATGTCGGGGCAGCCTTCCATCCTCCACCTTGCTAATACTGGAGTTACCCAAGCCAGGTAGAGGATAGAAATTCTCTGGAAAGTTGGGATATGCACGGGCTGGGCCAGCCAGTGGCTGTGAAGCTGCTCTCGGATAACGTGTCAGGTTTGCTCCAGTGCCTGCTCATCGTCAGCTTGGGAGAGTTCAGGAGGTCACCTGAAATCCATCTCCTCCTGTGCTGTTGTTCTCCCTCTCAGAGCCCTGAGTGTGTTAATGGTTTCTCAGCAGCAGACGAAAGGAGCAGGAGAGATAAGAGGGGCACACGGGTATTATTCAGCATGGCACTACACGTGTGACTTGTTTTCTCAGGCTATCACTTAGCACTTATGCTGTGACACTGTGCAGGAGGGGGCTTTGCATGGACGGTAACCAAGCAGCACTAGCTTGGGAAGCAGTGGGTACTCCAGTGCCCCTTGCATTTTTTGGGTTCATGAACTAGGACAGACTCCTCTGGCTGCAGGGTGAGAATGGACCCTCAAAGTGTGGCTCCCCACTCACTCTTCTCCAGTCCTGTGTTTAATACCACTTCCAGCTAACCTTCAGAAAAATGCTTGCAGAGGAGCAGGAAGAAGAGATTTTGCTAAGATACAAAATGCATTTGATGTGCTAAAAGAGCAAAAAACACTACAAGCAAAGAGTGTTGACATATCTTATCTCAGTTGTCAGAAGTGGCTTGTGAAATCCAGTGAGATGAAATCCATGCTCTACATATGGACAGTACAGGCATTTCTTGACCTTATTCTAACTTCATTAGGCAGCCTTCATGCTCACAGAAGGTGCCTGCTGTGACAAATGTAAGTAGGTTCTTCCTTGTCTTTTTTACTTTGTTATTTCTTTCCTAACACTCTCCTTGTTCTCCTGCTCTGCCTCCTGTCTGACAGCCTGACTTTGGTGCCCTTCTGTATCTGAAATGGCTATAAGCTAACAAGCAAAAGAGTGGTGTCTTGTAACATCCATGGTTTTTTATTGTTTCTGACTTTTTCCCTTAGAGAGTTGGGGAGTATCTGAACACAGAACACAGTATCCTTTCCAAACAGTATTTAAGGGTGGAAAAACAGTCAAAAAGACAGTGACTACAAAGGAAGTAAAGCAACACAGAAACTAACAAGAAAGTGTTAGGCATGGAAGTGTGAAGCTGAAGTTACACCAGTGCCAGTTCATGAGTTTCTAATAGGGTGTGCAGATGGTATCCTGGAGGGCCATGCCTGCAGGGAGTGCAGGTCCTAATATGCATCAGCAGCTTTATGGAAGAAGATGCAGGAACATTTTTGTGACAAATGTATTGTTAAACCTGGTGCCACCAATAGAGAGAGAGAGAGCTCCTTTCCCTCCATCATTTAATTGAAAATGTTCTGCTTGAGTAGCTTTTTCTATATGGGAAGTTTGTTCTCCATGGGTAGTTTGTGCTGTGGGCTGTGAGACCTAAGATATTGGCCCCAGTGCATGTGATAACATTGCATCAACAAGGAGCCTGTTCTCCAGTGTGCCCAGGCAGATCTTTCATTCAGGACGAAGGAAGTGCGGTTTGTGTTAAAGATATAGTTCAACTTTCATAATGAAGCAAGTTGTGAATGATGAATGAAAGCACTTATTGAGCTGAAAGTACACACACCAGATTGAGCAATGTTGATCTTTGTGCAACAATCAGCTGAGTAAGAGAAAGCAGGGACTGAATTTTCGACTGCCTCAGTTTGACCTTCATTTTGTACTTTTTTTAGCTGCAAATTAACACATCCAATTGTCAGGCAAATGACTGCTGAAATTTTTTGCATGTTACTTGGTGGTGCAAAAAAGATAGATATGCAAATTGCACTTACAAAGGGGTAAGCCCATCCTCTGACAAGACAAGCAATAAAGTCCGGTTGTATAAATTATTTATGCAATCAACATAGGCAGTTATTAAAATTGTTCATTTAGAGGAAGAGATGCCATACTCCCTAGTTGATTCTGAGCCATTGCTCCTTCCTCTTTCATATCTTTCCCTCTTCGTTTTTTGTTATTTTTCCTACAAAATCAAACACTGCCTTTTTCATAGATTATTCACCATGAAGAAATACCTTGATTAGAACTCCAGTTGAATCAGATTTTAATATACAAGGAGTGTTTGAAACAGATTTTCAAATGGCATGGCAGCACAAAGGTAATTCACAGAGGCGTGTGTTTAAAATAAGGGGCTAGTTTATAGGAAAATCCGGAATGTGGGCTGGAATGTGTTCCAGAATTCCACCCTCTTGTCCTGGCTACACAAACAATGTGACCGAGGCCTGCCAAGAGTTGTCGTGTTTAAATAGAGAGAGAGAAGGAAAGTGGCAAGAATTCCCTCAGTACCATAATCCCTGCAGCCCTGCTACTTAGCACTTTTAAGAGAAAGGCTGATACAGGAAACAAGAATAAGACATAGCACACTCCATCTCTTCTCTCCAACAAACACTGCTTAGAATTCCGTCTAATCTGGGAGAATAAACATTTCTAAGGCTTTTCTCTGAACATTTGATCTCAGTGACTAGAGCAGTTAATTTTGTTTTTTTAAATGCCTTGTTATTTTTCTAACAGAATGCTTGCAGCATCAACTTTGCACATTGTGTGCTCCAAGACATAGCTTGAAAACCAAATCCTGGGGCTCTTACTCAGTTGAAATCCTACAAACTTTAACAGGATATTGGCTTTAAGAAAAACTACAGGGCTTGGCAGTGTAGCTGCTGCTGAGTTGACAATTAGAAAGAGTTAAAGAACATGTCACTAAGGTGATGATCATTACGTAGGGAGATCTTAACCTAAATTCCTCAAAAGACAATTTGAATGAATGGGCTTTTATAACCACTTAGTCAGAAATGGATACATAATGCACTGGCACAAAAATGTCCATCTCACCCAGAGTTTGGCAGGTATTCCCTGTCTTTTGAGGTAACCAATTTTTTATTAACTATCTGCTTCATTTCCAATTGAAATGAAAATAATGTTTTTGGGGTCCCCTTTACAAGTTTTTGTCAGTTGATTTGCTGCCCTTTGGTGTTAGGAAAACTATGCTTGGAGGATGTAACTGGAATTGGTTTTATGAGCTGTGGCAGTGCACGGCTGAAGCTTTAGGAGGTTTGACATTTTCCTTTTCGTGCTGTCCAAAAAGATGCAGAGCACACCACCACTACCCCTGTTTTCCCACCTATATGATGTTTGCCACCCACTACGCCCTTCACAAAATTTTTCATTGACTTTTTCCTTTAATAATGTCAAGGTCCTCTTCAGACAGGGATGTACTGAAGGGTCAGAATAATCATATAGGCTGGAATTACTAATGAAGAATCTCTCCTGAGAATGAGCACAGAGCTTCAAATTCATGTAGGGAATGGCAGAATCTTTCTCTCATTTATGTGTGTCTCAACTATGCGTGTCTTTAGTCCTGCCTGCAGCCTTCAGGTTGTTGCTGTCTGAAAATATTCACCTTTCTGCGGGTACTGTTTAATGCAAATACAGGAGACTGAGGAAATCTGAGTCTGCGGAAGCTTTTACTCTAGATTTATTGTTAGAACAGATACTTTTGCATTTGTTTTACCTATGAACTGGGAAAACTCATGGTCAGCTTGCCAAAAGTGTTTATTAGACTCAAGCAATCAATACTGTAAATTATGAAGGACACTGAGTAAAAGGCAGCTGGTATGCTCAGCACTGCATAGCTATTAATCTCCAGGCCAGGTTTTTCAAGGAGCTGAGCACTCAGCAGTTGTTGTCAACTTCCAATTCAACTCCTAAAGGAAATGCCAAAATAATCAAAACTTCTGCTGGAGGCCTAGTGATTCAGGAAATCCAGTCATCTGATTTGGAAATGCACGTGGGCAGTTGAGTTCTGTTGAGTATCTGGGCCCTGACGGCTATGTTTAAGGCTGGCACATCCTTCTTGGGCAACTGGCATATTAAATACTTTGAAAGGCTGTGCTTTCACTTTATTCCGAAAATAATGTTTAAAACACAAGCCTTGAAAGGTATTTCCTCTGCATTTTGCTCTCTGGGAGACCAAAGTCTCTTATTTATGAACTGAACAGGCAATTACAACCTGCCATTCCCCACCCAATTCTGCCAATGCTGACCTGGGGGGTAGGAAGTCGTTTGTTCTTTATGTCCAATCACTCTTTGGCCTCTCTCCTCAGCTATCAAGGAGCAGTTTTTCTCAAGCAGTATTACCAACTAGTAACCAAATTGAAGCAATTAAAAGGCTTTGTGCCTGTATCTTGTGGTAGAGACTTCAGATTGCCGAGTGAAAATCTCCGGAGCCTGTTAACAACATTTGGAACTAGCTGATGCCCCTCAAAATAACTTTAGTCTTTGTCAGCTGATTGTGTCTTAGTCTTCCCTTTTTAAAACCAAAGCACAGAACAGAGCAGTGTTGTATGTTCACCGTAATAAGAATTTGAAAATTAGTTGCCATTCGTAACTTGGTCTATCTCTGTTATATTTATATAAAAATGTTGTTTTAAAGGACCAGATTTTTTTCCTCGTCAGTTTTGCTGATGTAAATGGAGCAACCTAGATGAATATAAAACATGGAACTGAAACCACTAATAGGCTATTGCCTGTATCAGCTTTGAAATGGTTTCGTTTTGCCTTGGAAAAACGTACATTCCAAATGATCCAACCCTCATACATTTGTTAGGAAGTGTCCCTTTTATGCCTGTCCTCAGTTGTGAAAGCACTTCATGCTTTGACAAAAATGATCTAAGACAATGAACTATGAAAGCTATGACTGATGCTGAGAAAGGAGAACAAGTTCAATTTGTTCTTGAAAACTCCCCCATTCTTCTGGGATATTAGGACCATTGCCTAACATATGGGAAGACATAGCAGAATACATGCTGCTGTATTACCTAGGTACAATGGAATGAAAGGATCTCCTATCCCTTCTTCCTTTTAATTTCTTGTATTTTGACACATATATTTTTTTCCTTAGAGATTTATATGGACAGTATCACTTACCATTCTGTTGGAAAGAGACTTTCTTCCTATATTTAATCTTCCTTAAAACTGCTCAAGTTTTTATGTTAGGCACGCCTGCTGCATTCGGGTTGAATGCATAGAAAAAGGGCAGCTGCTTTAACAGTTGTCCTTTCTGTTACAGCCTTATCAGAGGAGCTATAAAAATATGGATGCCTCTTCCTGTATGCATGATTTTATAATCATGAATAAGCTCTGTGCCGCGGCGGCTCCTGAGAGAATGAATGTTGCCTGCACAAGGCTCAGCGTTGTCAGAACTGTTGCTCATGCACAGGAGAGGGGGAAAGGCACGGAGCGAGGCTCCCTGTGTGCATAACGCGTCCTTTAGGTGGTGCCATTGTGTTTTTTTAAGGTGAGGCAGCCCGCTCCAGGACGCGGTGGAGGAGAGGATGCGTCGCACAATGCATCCTCCTGCCCCGAGTGAGTCGGAAACATCTGAGCGCGCAGAGCCATCCCCACGCACAGGATGTAATGCTGCTGGGGCAAATGTGCAGCGGCTGCTGTCAGCAACGGGGACAGCAAAAGCTGGAAGAACGGCAACCTGAAACATCCTTTTCTGATTTCTTTTTTTCTTTTTAATCCTTTTGGCTTTTAAATGTTAATGTCACCAAAAGTGAGAAAGCGGAGGGAAAAGAGAGTTATTAGGAATGGGTGTGGTCCGTGGATCTTAGATTTAAACTGCCAGGCGATGCTAAACCCATCCAAAAAATTGAGGGGTTTGGATGTGTCAGTTGGGTTAACGTGGCTCCTGGTTGAGGATGAGTCATGAAGAATCTCAGAAATATGCACAGAGAAATGTTTAGGGTGGGCCTCAAAGCAAAAGCGAAATGTATTTTGTTGCTAAGTGGGCAGGAAATCTTGCCTCATGGGGAAGGACCAGGGAAATGAGGGGTCCAAATCCCTGTTTTCAGGGCCCTGGCTGGCCAATTTCTCATTGTGCTTTATTTGTTTGTTTTTTTAAATACATACTCTAAACTGTCTGAGCTTCAGTTTAAAGCTGTGTTCTTGAACTTAATGCTTTAATGTATTTTAGATGCTTTGAGAATGCTGAATGAGAGGGATCACATGCATACAAAAGCATTGCAATTGTTTACATATTGTGTAGATGGTGTTTTCTTAAAAATCAGGGTACCCTCTGTCCCGTGTTTTCTCACTACATACGGGTCAGAAAAGCACAAAAGTACTGTATGTCTGAAACATTTCCAGCAGCTTCCCTGGACCTGCTTCCAAAGCTCATTGAAATCTTGTTAACAGAGCACTCTACCTCCCTCTGATACCTCACACTGCAAAACAGCTTTGAAGGCCTAGACTGAATAATGAAGGAAACAAGGGCATCTGGGGTCCATTATTTACCCCATCTCATAAGGCGCTTCTACAAAGTCTGCTGCCTGCCTTTTCAGATCCATGACAGAAATAAATACAAAGCCTGGAAAGAGCGAGAAAGTCAGAGTTGTCTGCTGCCCTCTCCACTGCCCCCCTCCCCTTTTCTTCCTGTTTCACAGGACACATTTGTTTCATCTCAGCTACATGGAGTCCTCTTTCTGCCCAAGACACTTGTTCTTCCCCCTTCATGGGTTGTTTATTCCAAGGAGCTCCTTTTTTTTTGGCTTGGGAAGACATCTCAAACACCTCTGAGTTTTGAAGAAGACCAGCGTGAAAATGCTCAGAGATTTTTATTTTCACTTTTTCTATTTTCTTCTCAAACTGACAAAGACTTGAAGGCTTGAATTGCGACTATGGCTGCATTAGGAAAACACATGTGAAATGTCAGTAAAGTGATTCCCATCTCAGCGTGTTAATTCACTGGAGGGCATTTTAAAGTAATGGGGGTAATCTGAAATGTTAATGCATCCCAAAGGCCAGAGCTGCTGCAGAGGGAACAAGTTGTGGAAATTTTCGTCAATCCTAGAGTGTCTGAGCATTTTTAAGAGGGTTGGCCCAAAGTGCCTCTACATTTCTTGTGAAAAGAAATGCTCTGCAAAGCTGGCCTTCCAGTGAAAACCTTTTGGAATGCTCAGTCAACACTAGAGCACATTCTCCAGGCACTTAGCACCCCGAGTATAGGTGAAGGATCTGGGTGGCTACACCATCACAGAGCAACCGTAAGTTGCAAACGATTAATTTCGCATATTTTTTTCAACAATTTGTTCTCTGCCTAGGTGATAATTTATACCAATTTGTTAGTGGCCCGTTTGTAGTTGTCTGTTTGAACATTTGCACCTGTGGCTCCTATCCACAAGCTTTCAAGCATTTATTGAGAGGGTGGCAATTATTTGTGAGCAAAGCTTTGCCCTTGTTAAAGTCCTTTGCAAGAGCTATCACTAAAGCCCCATAGATTTTTAATTTTTTTTTTAAAATCTACCCAGGTAGGACATCGCCTTTATATGTTGCTTCCAGTTAGATTTAGTTGAGCTGATAGTTCCAAATTAGTTAATTTCCTATGCAAATGAGCGTCTGCAATCCATCTGCAATGGACTTTTCTCTTGCACAGTTCAAAAAAGCAATAATGTCATTAATGTGTCAAAAGAGGGCTAGAACAGGATGAAAAAAGTAGGAGACCTTTGGTTAAGTAGTTATTTAGGAAGCTCCTAAAAATAATTCTAATAATCATTTATTTATCTTAAATGAGGGTTCAGGTCTAAAAGAAAAGGCTAGACAGTGCATATCCGGAATTTTAAGGCTGCTGCAGCCCCTGCTGTTTATTTGCAGCCATCCAAGCTGTTTTCAAAGTGAGGTAAGGTTTCTGTTTCAATCTCTTTACCTATTGTTCAAGGAGTAAATGATCTTGCATTCTTTAGGTTGAGATCAACTTTACTGGACTTCATGTGCCTGAAACATCACCCAGAATCAACCTCTGAGGTGCAGAGGCTGTTGCTGATCTCTTTTAAGTGCACAAAGCTGCTTTCTGGTTATATTTATTAAACTAATGGGTAACTTTTTCCTCTCAGAGAAGATGATAAATCTCAGTGTTCACCAGCATGTGTTTCACGGGCAGTAACCAACCTGTGATCATGTGCATATCATCTAAATAAGAGGCAGAAAAATCTCCCAGAAGCAGCATGAGTACCATTTATCTTTCTACCATAATAATCTTAGGTTTACCCAAAAAAGTATCTCACAGGGTATTTAGCTGACAGCCCACACCACCAGCCTCTGTTGAATCATTGTTACACGTGCCATTCCTTTTTCTTTCTCCTTTCTTCTTTTTTTTTTTCAGTTTTAGACAGAATGTTTTGCCACTACAGTAACTGCCAGACAAAATGATGAGCAATCAAAAATAATGAGCAAAAAGGAAAGGCAACTTGAAAATTTATGTTTAATTCAACCATGACATCTCTTGGTTGGCCCTGAATTGCTGCATAAAGATTTCCCTGTTTTCAGCAAGCTACTCCCCACCAGTCACTGGTTCTTTATAACAACAAGCCCCGAAGAGAACCCCTCAAAAAGTAATACTTTCTGCCACACTGTGCTCTATTCTGATGCTTAGTTTTCTTGCACAGATGAGGAGTGGAATGTTTACTGAACACCTGCTTTGATTGAAAGCTTTTGCTTGTACCTTTGCTACTATCTTGGAGGTGTTGTGTGAAGGCCCTTCATGTGAGAAAGTATGAGGTGGATTTGGGACACTGTTAGTCCATTTCTTGCCACAGCATTTAGAAGGATGCCACAGACTGCACAGCCAAAAAATGAGCATTTACAAGTCAGTGAGGCTGACTTGCGCAGGGCCTATAATATCCCATGTTCTGACTGCAGCCTCCTCTCATATTTGCAGGCAAATTTGTCTGATTTTCCTCATGCTTCTTGTTGAGTAAGGGAGGTACATGACAACCAGTGAGGGATTGTAGGAAAAGCTTGTGGAGATGCCAGGCATCCTCAGCTTGATCAGAACCCCACAGACAGTCAAATCAAGAAGATGGTTGCAGTTCAGCTGTAATTAAGTGCTTCTGGCTCGTCTGACCCCTCTCCACAGCTCCTCGGGTGCAGCAGTTGTTTGTTAGGCTGAGACCATGGCGAGGTGGTGAGCACTTTTGCTATTATGTGCACAGCAGACGTCATTGCCTGGAAGCTGCAGTTGCTAGACTTTGAAACCGGTGGGGGAACCAACTCTCAGGGGAACTGAGGGTGTGTGGCATCCTGCTGTCTCACTGGCCTGGAGATGCTAGGTGCACATGTGCTGCAATCTGTATTAGTTTGGATTTCCCTGGAGCTCACAGCCTTGCGCTTCCTCGTGTGGTTCCTCTTGCATTATGCCCTACACTTTTTCTGCATTTAACCTTACTCGCTGGATTTCAGCATGATACTTGCTTCTTTCCTTGTATTTGCTGTTGTCCTTCAGGTCTGCTGTTCTTATGTTTCTTTCTTTCTGCTCTATTAATTTTAAATACACCTCGTAGTTTTTGCAGGTTGAGCCTGCTTTTCAGAAAAAAAAAAAGTATTGGTCTACTGAGAGTTGTACTGATCTCAGTTATGTCAATAATTGATTCTGAGTAACCATAGAGTGTAAAATGAATAAAGAACAGGTACAGCCCTGAAGTTTGATGGCAGCTGTGTGTCTTTCCTTGAGGAGTTCAGGTAGGAACAGCAAAATTATCAATTGCTATGCTCAGAGAACAGTGTTAAGAACTCATTTTGTCTAAAGCCCTGCTTTGGGAATTAACCTTACCTGTGGTGTAGCTAAATTGTTCAGTCTATTAGTCTTAATTTTCTTCCCTGTTAAATGGAGGTAATACTAATTTTTTAGGTATCTCATGGTGTGTTGTGAGGACTAATTAGTGCTTGAGAACAAAAAGATGTTGCTTAAACACCCCAGGGACCAAGAGAGGAAACAGTGAAATTGGCTGGAGTCATCCCCAAAGTGATGGCTGCATCACATTCACCTTCATGGTTTTCCCTTTTACCCTGGGAGACCCTTGACTTACCAGCTTGTTTACAAATCTCTATGCACCCCAGTACAGGTGGGTGGATGAACTCTGGGGAGAACTGGGGGACAATTTGGTGTCACGGGCAGAGGAAGAAAGGAAGAGTTGTCATCTGTCAGATTAGGAACACACAGAGTGGTTTGAACAGTTGCACATTCTCCTCCTTTCACAGCACACATGATTTGGTCTTGCCATGGTGACATGTTTTTAAAAACCCCACAGTTTTACTGGAGCTGTTTTTAAACTTTCTCTTTTCCTCCTCCTCCATGAGGTGCCTGCCCCTTTCCCTTTATCTCAGCCTTCTGCATCTTTCCTAAGCACATGCACGTTACCCGGATTACAGTTTCCCCACCCTCTTGCCCACATTCCTGTTCTTCATTCTCCTTGTAGTATTTTCCCCTTTTAAGGTACAGGTTTATCTTGTGACTCAAATCATGCTACATGTCCTCATGCCTCTGTCTCCCATTTTCCTTGCAGAGTTATGTAGTGTGATGCATTCAACATGCACCCTTAATCTGCTGTTTGTCCAGTGGTTGAGGCTTGCCAAGACAGCATCTGATTGTTGCAGACTTTGAGATATTGGATGCAGGATTAGCTAGATGGCTGAATGATTAATGAACCAGGCTCGCCACCACATCTTGTTAAGTCTGAGTTTATCAAATCCATAAGGGGGTTGTTCAAATTCACTATTGTGGATCATTTTTCCTTCTTTAACACAGCACCCGCCTTCTCTGCTTGTTGCAAAAATATCTATTACCTGCTCATATCCCACCTGGTCTCCTGTATCTTCTTGGTCTGTTTAATGGCCAATTTCATCATCATGCCTGTCTCCCTCTTGAATTATTGTGATTTTTTGCTCATCTTTACCATGGAAGGACCTACAACATCTTGCTCTAGTTCTGGTAATTTCTAGTTCCTTTGCAAATCATCTCAGGCCTATTTCTTTGCTTTTCCTTTTGCTGTGGTCTCTCTCTCCTATTTTCACCTCCTAATAACCTGTCGTGGCTCAGAGCTGCTTTGTCCCTTCTCTGCAAAATTTCTCATTTTCTCAGTATTGCTTTGGAATCAATACCTTTTCAGTTTTTTTCCCCCTCCCATTTCATTACTCACCAGTAACCTCCACAAGCTTCTTTCTCGGAATTCCTGTGGCTTGATCTGCCTTTTATTCCTGCAATAAACTCTTGCTCATGTAAGTGGTTCTAGTAAATGTCATCCCCACGGGCTGCAAAATCCTAATGCAAAGAATTGATTTTGCAACATGTGTGCATATATAAAGTGACTGTGTACATTTTTTGCAGGTCCTGGCCTGTATAATATTGTTAAATTCGTGGGCCTAAGCATGGCCTAGTCCCTGCCCATCAGCCACGATTCCTGTGAGGATTTAGTAAGGGTTTGAGCTCATCACATGTGAAAGTGCCCTTTAGTTCCAAGGTCTTCATCCTGGCTGCTCTGTGCTTGAGGTAACATCTATGTGTGTGAAAGGAACCATAAACTCAACTGTGTGGCCATCATAAACCTTTTATCTTCCTCGGCATGTTTATATAAAGACAGTGTGCACAATAAAGAGGGGAGGGAGGACAATTATGGACCAGAAACAGCGCTAGCACCGACACTCTCAGGTCAGAGTCCCTGGAAATCCACGTGGGGATTGCGTAGATGCTCAGCAGCATGAGGGAGGCTGTGCAAAGTAACCAAATATCATAATGTAAAACAATGCCTGCGTGTGCGAGCCGTGCAGGGTCACAAATAATTGTACTGCAGCAAACAGCCCGTACCTGCAGTGAATCTGTAGGAATCTCGTGACCATTAGGAGTTTAGGCAGGTATGTGCCGTGAGCAGGTGTTTTCCTATAGGCACATCTCACATGCAAGCATGTGTTACTAGATGGACCACAGATCTGACATTTTTCTTAGTGAACTTGGGAGAAGAATGAGGTGGAAAGGGGAGGGGGAGCAGAAACCAATCAAAGAAAGCAAGACTTTTTATCAATCATATTTGATGCTATTCTTTCTCTCTCTTTCATCACTTTGATCTCTCACATAAAACTGATACTTTGGCCACTTTCCAAACTCTTAGCTGTGCAGTCTGAGAAGGCTCTGGGTTAGCTGCTGAGGGTATGTGTTTGCAATTATGCATTTGAAAGTATTTTCCCCTCCGCTGAGATAACATTCTTTTTGTGTTACCACACACTTCTGCTGTCTCATTTTTCTTCTCCCATGGCACTGCAGGCTGAAAGGCCTCACTGCGTTCCCCCTCCTCCCCCGATCTTTGCAACCGATATCTGAATAAAATACTTTACTCTGCTGGTATTTAACTTGCTGAGCCTTTCACTTTCTAGCTGTGAAACACACAAAAAGGATATCGGGCAGAAACATCCTGGCAGTTTCATTTCTTAATATGTCTCCAAGGTAAGGCAAGAATGAACAGGGTGGGAAAATTCATACTGATGTTGGGGATCTTCAGTGCTTTATAGCTTAACATTCACTGAGAACATCTTTACGTTTATTTTTCCAATTTCCAATATTTTTTCAAATATACAAGAGAACAAATTGGAAAATTTTTCCTTATTGTTCATCTGGCTGTAATTCAGTGTGTAAAGTTTGTGTGAGTAATGATCTGTCTTTTATAGGATAGGTAGATGAGAATTTTTTAGCTGATGAATTTTGGCTTTGCAGTAATGGGTATATGGAGTTACATCAATTATTAGCATGAGAAGATAGGCTTTCTGTTCCCTGACAAATAGCCAAGTTCCTTGAGCTGAATAACAAAAATCTGTGTGACCCTACGAGCCCTTCACACTGCAACCTGTTCTACTACACGTGATTTGTCTGACCTTGGACTTGCTCATTGTGGTCCAAGAAGGAAATACTCTTTCTTCGAAAAGCACATTGCACTCAGTATTACAAGAAACATTCTCCAAGTGTAATCTAAATCTAAATCTTCTCTCTGGAGTACAGCACTCAATAGGCTTAAAGTGACTGGGGTCAATAAGAATAGGAACACCACTATCTTGGGTCTGAGGTAGCACATCTCATGTTAAGTCTGTGTGAAAATTAAACATGTGGGGTCCAATCCTGTGGTAATCCTTCCCTTCCGCTGGCCTGGAAAGTTGATTGTGTGCACTCCCTCCCTTTCATACATGTGTGTGTGCTTGCAGCCACACGCACTCACACACGGGGCTTTAGGGGAGTAGCTGCTGCAGTCAGAGACGTTCCTTCTTCTGAGAAGGAATCCTGTAGAATGGTGCTCAGAGAGCACAATAGTTCCAGGTGTTTTACACTGAGCATTCTCTGGCTAGGCTAAAGCTGAAGCCTTTTGAACATCTCTCTAGTTTTTAATATCAGTCGAGGAAGGTTTTTGCAGGCCTGCGGATACCTGGGACAGGATATAGATTTCTCCATTCTTTCATTTTGCACAGAGCTATCTGGGGAGCTTAAAGTACTGGGTGAAATAGAACTACTAGTCCAAATGAATTTCCCACCTAAATATCCCTGGTGATAATGGCAGTGCGTATCCTAAGTGAGGGCAGCATAAGACCTAATGCCAAAACTTTGTGCTAATGATCTCCAAATTTCTTTTACACTCATGATCAACCCAATGTTTTTCAAAGATCCACATATACCCTTGCATCAAACTTTACACAGAAATCTTGAAAAGGAGAAGTAAATTTTATTGGCTTAGTGCAAGTCTGCAGACCAGCTTGGTGTAAGGATTGTGCATGTAATAGCCTTCATGACTTGGACCCAAACCCAGTAATTTAGGGTGGAGAAATCCAACACTGAAATTTTAAATAAATGGCAAAATTAACTCCGAAATATTTGTAGGACATGAAAACGTCAGTTAAGTGAAGTGTAAATGTTTTCTTGGTCGTCTTTCTTCTGCTACTTTCGCACAAGTCATGACAGGCTTCATTACTACCAACATCTTATCGTTCTTGCCCAGCTGAGTAAGATGAGTCTGTCTAGTCAAGAAGGCTGTTCAGAGAACTGAGGATGGGCTGACTGGGTCCTTGGTGCCTGATGTTTGGGAGGTAGACAATGTGTTCAGCAGCCACTGACATTCACAGGAGTGTATCCTTCTTCTGCTGAAGTCCAGAGTCGGTTTAATTGCCTTAAGGAGAGCACAAGAGGCTGAAAAGGAATCAACAGGGCTGAATAGGGAAGGGTAATGTGGATGAGCGTGTCTTGGTGTCTGTGTCACTCAGTCTTGGGTGAAAGTGCAATAGTGGATGAATAAATGGCTCTGCAAGTACCAGCCATTATGAATTGATATTTCACAGGGCTGGTTGGTCACCTCTGCTAAAAGGCCTGGACTTGCACTGCTGTTAATTGGCATAGTTGCAGACTTAAAGGAATGAAGGGTCTGTCCATTTCTGTGAACCTGCAGCCCATTTCCTCTTGGTCTCAGCACTGCTGCAGTAGCATTTACAGCATGGCACATGATAAAGAGCGTGATGCTGGGTATCACTGGGCCTCCCCTCCCCCTGTTCCTGACTAATGTCTTTTCAGTGTGGGAGCAGAATCCTGATACGCGTGACACAAGCAGAGTACGTGGGAATTAGTTCCATTAAAGCCATGCCATATGGCTCGCAGGGTGCTCTGTGATACCACTGTGCTGCTTGACAGTCTTTCCCTATGGATAGGATCAGTGTATATTCCCTGATTTGCACTTTTTTTAGCATATTAGACAGGGACAGACTTTTAATTAAAAATGACATCATCACGCTGCTGCTAGCTCGTTGCAGGCAGTCCACATATTAATGCTGCTTGTTTCAGTTTTCAATGATCCTATTATGAATTGTAACCTCATTACACAAACCTTGCTATACAGTGGAATTTCAAATGGGGTTTTGTGGTTTTTAGAACTTAAACAGCTAGAATAAGCACAAAGGCAGTTGCGGTCAGGCAGCTTCCTCTCTTACCGCAGCAGTTGTGGAGATGCCATTCCAGTGACCACTGTTTCTACAATGAGTCAGTTTCATTTTTAACAATTTGACTCAGTTCTCTTCAAAGGGGGCAGCATGTTATTTCTGCATGATTTTTGTGTGCATGACTCTCCACATAGGGGTCAGTGCCAACTTGAACCCCTTGGGATCCAGCCTCCTGGAGCAGCCTGGATTCTCCTGGTGACAGGGGGTGTGCTCCTTAAACGCTGCAGAACTGGGGCTGCCGGCCATACATCTGTTCTGCCAAACATGCCCTGTGCTTTCAGCCGTCTGAAAACACCATGTTAAGCACAGCTCCTTCTACCAGTGAGCCAATGCTTGAAGTAAGCAACATTGCAGCCTTTGCAAAAGCTCCTACGAGGAAAGTGAGGTTAAACCGTTGCCTTTCTGAAATGAAAGCATGAAATAAAAGTGCATAGATGCTTCAAAAAGCAGGAGAGGAAAATTATAAATAGATTAGCCAGTGGCAAGTGGGAGTCCAGTTGTTTCTGTGCACAGTGAATTATGAATCTCCAAGCCCCTGCAAATGACTGTCAGTCACCTTCTAGAATCAATGATTAAGTAAACAGGAATTTATGGAAGTTCAAGCTTTACACAGCATTCAGCTGCAAGCTCTTAAAGATCATTCATGTAAATTTTACAAACAAGGAATGCAGAAGTTTTCAATCTTAATGAAATATAAGAATGTCTTTTTCATTCACTATGACTCACAGTTTCGTTTTGAAGTTTTTGAGCTTCTCCTAAGGTTATGGAGTGGTCAAGCGAAGTGGAACAGGGTTTTTGAAATCAGGAAGCCTGGGCGCTGTTTCATTCAGAAAAAAAAAGGGGAGAGCAAGAGAGGGAGGGAGGAAAAAAAGCCCTATTCCTGTGTTTGATTGAAAAATAAAACTGCTGCTCTCAGTGAACCTTTGAAGTCCCCCAGCCCAGTAATTGTTTCACGACATTTGCAGCTTGAGGCAGCAAGAATGTTTGTGGTTGTTTTAAAGCATCTGAGTGTGGATTCCATATGGTTTATTTTTATTTTGGTTTTTTTTCCTCATTTTCTTTTCTTCCCCACTTGGAGCCTCAAGTTCTTGCGCATTGCCCGATACCAGGTCCCAGCCTACTCTATTTCTGCATGAACTGTCTGTGAAAGAGCTGAGTGAAGGCATTGTGGCCCTAAGACTCAAGCGTGCTTAATTCAGAGAAAATCTGTGAATGCCTGTTGAGGCAATAGTTGATTTTAGCCGCACTTTATCGATCCTATATTTGGAGTGTGGCTTACTAAACACTGTACAGTTTGCTTTCTTGAACAAAAGACCTCTTCATATGGCCTATACTTAGGGCATGATACTCCAAAGTCTCACTATAGGGCATAGTGCTGGCTGTCATGCTTTCAATAGGTAGTTTGCAGTAGGGTAGTGAGCCATTGGAGGCAAATAAAGGGCCTGATTCACCACTGTGTTCCTCTGGTCCCAGAGCAGGGAAACTGTTTTGTTCAGCGGGACAAGCTGAATCAGATCCAAGCATTCTGAAAATATGTGCTATAGAACCGAGGAAATCTAAAACCATTTTAAGGCATACAAACTTGGAAGTGCGAAGTGTATTTGCAACTCTCCCTCACCTCACCCCCCATAAAACACTGTCCATTATATACAATATAATAGGTAACAACATTGATTATGCGAATCATTGCAGTCCAGCCCTGAGCTTATTTATAAATGACCACTAGCAAGTCATCTGTCTTTACTTTGCAAGACAAAGTGCTGGAGTAAGTTAAAACCAGCCAAGTGCAGAGTTTGCAGCCTGGGTTGCAGTTGTCTCTGATAACAGCGGGACTTGGTCATTTACGGTCAGGGAAGTTCTGCTGAAGACCGGCAGTAACCTTTTGGTCTAGTGTGGAACCAATTTTAGCAACAGAGGAATTGAACCTACACAGTTCTGAAGAGGTAGTCAGACTAGAGGGCACTACAGACTTCATCCAGAGTGGTCTTTCACTTGCTTGTAGAGACTAAATGACTTCCAGCTCTTGGAGTCTGATATGGTTATCCGTGCAGTTACAGTGCTCTCACTGGGATGACAGCAGTCCCTGAGGCCTGAGTGCCTTAAATCCCTTTAAAAGGGTTTAATGGGAGAGTCCTGCACAAGGAGGCTTTATCTATGTTAGTGAGTAGTGCAACATGACAGGAACAGATCTACAGAACCAACCGGCTGGTGTCGAAGTCCAAGTTGTCCACTCTGAAGGCTTTGGACTTGGGATTGGCCATGGCTGGGAATCTCATTTGAGGGCTCAATGAGCACTGTTGGTTGGAAAGCATCAGTGCCCTTCCAGTTTTGTTTTGGCTGAAAGGAACCGGGTTGCTGCTCTTAGTCTGATGTGTGATGGAAATCAAAATGTGGTCACTGGAGATATTTGAAGGAAGAGGTTACCTCACAAGCAGGCTTCCAACAAGAACTTGAACACTAATGCTCTTCAAACAGCTGATGCATATGACTTTTACCAGCAACCTTTTAACTGTGTGTTTTCTCTAATGGAGCAACCTGGGTGAATAAAGGATATGCATTTTCTCAGCGGGAAAATGTCACAGAGCTTATATTTACCAGGAAACAGCACAGCACTGATCAGTATTTCTGTTCTCTTGTCTCACATTGTTGGAACCGCCCCTGGCATGGTTTGGGCCAACTTGTGCTCTACACGATTCCTGAGCAAACCAGAGAGTTACAAAGGGTTAATCAAAGAGACACAAGCATGAAAGTTCCTCAAACAAAGATGTTGTAAAAGCAAATTAATGTCTAATATGATTCAGGTCCTTTATTTGTGGCTATCTCTTAGACAGAACTCTGCTGTTGTTTTATGCTTTCACAATACATGTACTATGCATTACCTTCATTCTTGTCATGTTGTCCTGTTTAGTGAGACCTAGTGGAAATTAAGCGAGGCCTAATGGAAATTTAGTGAAGTTTAGCAGAAAATTTAATTACAAAATAGTGGAGGAGCCTCTTAGAGGGAATCAAGTGGTCCTCAGAATCAGTAGCAATGTCTGGTTTCCAATGACAAGCCTCCACTACTGTAAACAGTGCTTGCATGACTTTGGTCAGAGAGCTGATTTGTAAGTGCAACCATGGCATCTGCAGGCCTGAACTGAAAAGAAAGGAAACTTTGAAGGAACAGCTTAAAAAAAAAAACACAAATGAAACAAAAAGGTACAGAATATCAGTCTTGTCCATAATAGTAACAGGAAGGACACCTGCACCAAAGAACTTGATCTTTGAGAAACGGAAGTCAAAAATTGTCTGCCATTTTTTATGTGCCAACCCCACAATTCACTGACCTCTTCCAACTCTGCCTTCTGAAACCAAGACCACATCTGGGCTAAACCCCTGAATTTCTGTGAGCTCGGGGCACATCTTACACCTATGAGAGGCGTACAAATGAGGCAAGTCCAAGATACAGTCACAAAAGCCTTTGGAGCGCAACAGCAGCTGGAAACCCTTCCTGAGAAGTACAAATATTTGGAGCGGCAGCCTGGGCTAAGCTTCACACCCCACTGCTAAACAGTGGCTGAGGCAGCTCATTCAGACCTTGTCCTTTCACCAGTTGCCTTGCAAGGCTGAAGTTAGACAGACACACAAGGTAAGAAGTAGATTAACTTAACAGCCAGTTAGGGTCCAAGGCATAATTAACGGGACTAAATCATCATCACGAGGCAAGCACTAAACTTGTAACTCAAATTGCAAAAATGTTCGTCCCAATGGAAATAGAGTACTTGTAATATTATTAATTGCTGAATGAGGAATGTTCTAGGGAAAAAAGAGTCCTGTTTCGACAGTTCTCATTCTACTAGTGCAAATCACACACTTACTAAAATTTACCAAAATTATAAATTATACTAAAAATTATAAATTGCAGCAGCATTTGTGAGATGGATATCCATAAGGGCTGAAGGGAAGAGTCTGGTGCGACCACAAATGGCCATTGTCCCATTGTGATTCTGCCAAAGAGGTACCAGTTCAATGGGTGGATGAAATCTTGAAAACTAGGTTAGTTTGCTGAAAGCTTTGCTAATTATAGGGCAACAGTCTCATAATTGTATGTCTGACATTTTGTCCAAAGGAAAAATATACATTTTTCTAGAATGGGGCATCCACAACTCCTGCTGGGCAACCTGTTGCGATGCCTCACCACCCTCACAGTAGAAGAATATCTTCTTAGTATGTAATCTAAATCTCTCTCAGTTTAAAGCCATTCTCCCTTGTCCTGTCATTCCATGCCCTTGCAAAAAGTCCCTCTCCAACTCTCTTGTAGTCCTTTAGGTACTGGAAGAGGCTCTGAAGTCTTCCTGAAATCTTCTTTTCTCCAGGCTGGACTGCCCCAGCTCTCTCAGCTTGTCTTTATAGGAGAGGTGCTTCATCCCTCTGATCATCGTTGAGGCCTCCTCTGGACTTGCTCCAACAGGTCCATACCTTCTTATGCCAAAGGCCCCAGAGCTGTATCCAGCTGGGGTCTCACAAGAGCAGAGTAGAAGGGAGGTGCCATCTCCCTCGACCTGCCAACCATGGTTTTTTTGGTGCAGGCCAGGGCATGGCTGACTTTCTGGGATATGTTGCTTTTAGGTTTGTGCATGGCTTGGAACAAAATAGTTGATAGAGAGCAATGCTTTAGAAAAGAGCCCTTGAAGTCACATGCATTTAAATTGATGTGGTTTAATTACTTTTCTGTATTTGAGGATAATCTAACTACCCTGTAGAGGAGATCTGAAAAAGCTGTGGGGGCTCCACCGTGGTTGGGCAAGCTAGGAAATGTCTTATAAAAGGTACTCTGTATCTGACAAGACTAGACTACATTTGCTCGGTGTTTTAAATTCCATGAATTTTTGCATGCCTTTGAATTAATGATTCTTCTTTCAACATCAAAGGGGAATAGAGGACATTTTTACTTCTCTGAGCTGTAATAATTATCCCATTGCTCCAATGACATGTTCCTTTGGGTTTTGAAACTGCAAAAGGAAATCCAGCTAAGTGTAGTTTTATACCTTTGGTTCTTTATTTTCTGAAGCTGGGTCAAATCCTGCAGGGCGCTAAGTCTCTAACTCCCATTGGGTGCACCTGAGATTGACAGGGAGTTGAAGAGACCTTGCAGAATCTGTCCTTGGCGATCCTTGTGGAGGCTGGTTTGCCACGTGAGCTGCAGAAATGGGTTCCAACGAAGGCCTTGGATTAGAGAAGCCCTGACTCAAGAATTTTGCTTTTACATCCAAATGTCATAGCTGACTTCTTTCTCTAAAACTGGCCAGGCAGGATGTAAGCATTTTCTTTAGCATGGGAAAGTTCATTTCAGTTCCAGTTCACCTTTCACAGTGCAAACCTAGTCCTACTGAATGGCGATTTTTTGCCCTTCAGAAACCATGATGGTTCATTTATGTGAAACATTTTGATGAGCTTAGATTTAGGGTGACTCTCTTGGATTTCATGGAGCTCTCTGTGGCTCAGTCTCTCTGCAGTCAGCATAGCCATGTTATCCTTTTTCTCCAAATCTGCTCACAAAATTTCCCTTTCAGTTACAGTTTCAGCATCAGTTTCTCCTAATCTTATTATGAGAAGGCTCCAAAATTGACATTTTAGAGACCTGAGAAAAAACACCATTAATTTTTTTTTCTCATCTGCATGTTGACAGAATAAGTGGGAACTCACGTAATTTCATCTGCTTTAAGTCTTCTGCGACACTTTTATACATTCTCTAGTTCTCTATTCCAAATGAAAGCAAAATTGATTCAGAAAAAAAATTAAATCCAGTTTCTAATCCGAGTCTGCAAGTCCTTGGAAATTAGGAGTGCTGAACAGGTTGTATAAATAATGTAGAAGGATTACTTGTCTAATCTCATTTTAATTAATTATTTGAAATAATATTGCAACTGCAACATTCAGGCATATCCATTCTATCCCTTGAAGCTTTCTTACACAAGAAACCTGATCACTGTGATTACCCACTGCAGTTTTTATGTTCTGCAGTGCTCACCTGAGCTTCTCCTGCCTCTTTCTCAGCCTTTGGCTATCTCTAGGAGGGTGGTAACCTCATGTCCTTGTCTGAGATGGGTTTCATCTCCCTACACCAACTTCTCGGTCTGTTTCTGTCTTTGGGAGCTCACAGGGCTATCTGGGGACTCGTTTGTTTTGATGTGAAGGGTTTGGGAGGGTGGGAGGCAGCAGGCACCGGCTACCCTTTTCCTGACCTTGATCAATCTGTGTGTGAGCAGCAGGGTCTGGGGCTTCCTGCCCCTGACAGCTGCACCCTGGACAGCAGCAAAAAGAATGATAGAGCTGAAGAAGGCCAAGGAAGGACGTTTATGCAGCATGGAAGAGTCATATCCTGAGGAAATTGAGTGGAATATGTGTGTATAACTATATAGATAAATATAAACTTTTATATTTAAGGAATTAACTAGAAACAAGAATAGGTCTGATGAGGGGGAAGATGTAAGCAACAATGGCAGCAAGCCTAGGCACTTTCTGAAGACAAGGAGATGACTGGGAACAGGGAATTGTGAAGAAGTGCATTTTCTACGATTTCTTTTTTTTTTTTTTAATCTTAAACTAATTGGCAGCCATAAAGTCAAGTGTCCTACTGGCCTGTATTAACAGTGGAGTTAATATGGTTAAACCAGTTTTGTTTCTTCTCTTCCATATCCCGTTTTGGTGTGGGTGTAATCTCTAATTAATCCCCAAACCTGCAGCTTGGTTCCATGTGGGGCCCTCCGAACTTCAGCTGGGGCTGAGGTGCTTCCATGTGGGAGCACAGAGGAAGCAAGAAGGCAGAATCCCTGTCAGCATTGGCTGCCTGAACTCTTTAACATCCGCCTTCCAAAGTACAGCATGAGGTCATCTTCGGCTCTCCTTCCTAAACTCACAGCACACACCTGTGTCTTGCATTCTTGCAGAGATTTGTTAATGGCATAACCATTCACTGGCACAGCGTTCAGAGCACGTGTGAGGAGCTGCTGTAGGAGGTACGAGGCCAAACGTGGGGCAGTCACAGGAGGCATCAGACAGAAAACGACCCCACTTTTTGTGCCATAAGAAGTTAACTCACGTGCATACACGGAAAAGAGTGAGATGGAGACTGTCAAATGGGAAATGTGGGTCCAGACTGTGATGTGAAGGAAGCCATTGCCAGAAAATCTGGTTTGGCCATAATTATTGCAGCTGGGACTTGCAGGTTTCTGGGTTGCCTGCAAATTTTTGAGTGTCTTGCTTAGGTCCAGGTGCTCTTGGAGGCTTGTGCATGAAAAATCCCCAAGATACTCAAGCTTGTGCTAGTCTGGGGTCAGCATTAAGGGGGCTTGCACGTTTACGTGCTGACTTTTATTTTAGCAGTTCTGAGAGAGAAAGGACAAAGCTAAGACCACTGTAATTTGGAATCAGATCTAGCCAGCAGTAGGAGTTTTATTCCTAATTTCAAGGAATTTTTTTATATTGCTCCTCTTGCTATTTTAGAGGGATTTTTCATAATACATGATCTGGGGTGTTGTCACGTGTGCTGTTTCAAGATGGTGTCACTGCCACTGCTTAGATTTTTATTGTTCTTTCTAAATGGCTAGGAGGAACAGGTTGCATTCAGAATTTGGTGATGGTGAAGCCAAATAAAATTCCCCAGTGTAAGTACATGGGGAAGAACCTTCTTGATGATAAGTTTAAGCCTGAACTGATGTAAATCATGAGTAAATGCATTGCAGCCATCAGAGTTCATACAGTGTAAAGCCATAAGGTAGGGTCATCGTCTCTGAGTGGCTGTGCATGTGCCAAAGGACAACGTGATCTGAGTGTGTCTTGCACTTTTTCAAAAAAACATTTGAAATTGTAGAAGTTCTCAGAGAAAATTGCTGAATGAAAATTATTTGAGGAAGGAAATCTGCAGCTATAAATTACAGAGCAATTTACTCCTTCATGGTTCCTTTTCAATTACAAATACTTTTGACTGTCTGGGGTATTCATTTCCAAGGATGCATCATTCTCTGATAGGTGGTTCTGAAATTTTAAAAGTGAAATACTTCAACTGGGAAGGCATGGGAAGACAGCAAAATAGTTTTTAAGTGTGGAGGAACTGAAAAGTTTTTCAATAATTTTGTATCATTTCAGCAGAGTTCTCTCTCTAAGAATGACTTGGGATTAAAGAAAGGAAATATTTACATTATAATTATATTTCTGTTTATTTAATTAAGTTATTAAGCAGATCTGGCATACAGAGGCAACCCCCTTTAGTCCTAATTGTTTCTCCTAATGTTGCAGTTGCAGCATTATTGAAAGAACTCGGTGAAGAAAGCCCTGCCATCTCTGTCAGGGTGCAGCAGGAGGGCTGGGGGGGGATTTGTTCCATGGGAAAGAGAGGCACTGAAACGGATTGCTCAGCTGCCCCCTCTGAAAGACAGCAAAGCAGTTTCACAAAATGAGACAGAAGTCTGCAAGGGGGGGTGGGGAAGGCGGCTTCCATCTGAAAACTCTCCCTAGTTACTAAACAGTTTACATAGGTCTGTGTATGAGGAGATTTTTTCCAATCTTTGCACAAAGCTTTCTAGAATAGTAATTTTTATGTCAGGATATTTATATGAAGAAGCCCACAAAGCCACAGTCAACTTTCCATACATGTAACTTGCATGGATACATATAGAAAGTTTCCATTAGGAAAAGCACCGAGTTTTGTATTTACTGCTTGGGCTTTAATTTCTACTTAGTTCTTTGCTTCTTTCTCTGTTAGGTTTTTTTCCTGAAGACTCTTTTCCCATTCAAGAAATCTCTGTAAAGATGACTGCAAGGACAAAGAGCAAAAGGAATGTGCAATTATGGGTGACTAAGTATCTACACAAGCAGCATTTCACTTTTTAAAAACAAATTTTCTTTGCTTAAATGTGTATATGTGTGTGTGTATATATATATATATATGGATTTTTCATTTATTTTATGAATTCTGGGCTGAAGAATTAATGTGCTGTCTCATTCTTCTTATAGCCTAAGATCTCTGAAATATAATTATGCATATCTACTTGTTTGTCTGTCTATCTGTGTATTGTATTTGATCAAATCAGTTATCCTCAGGCTGATAGTAGAGCTTCCCATGGAGTATTCAAAGTTATTAAAGGCTTCTGGTCTAATGCTCTTCCCAGCTTATCAGAAGAACTATGTTCATTTTTGTGAAAGTACTCAACTGATGTGATTTACCAAACAGAAAAAAAGTGCTTTTTAAAGGTTCTTATTTAGGAGGAAGGTTAAAAAGATTAAAAATCTGAGGAAAGTCTGCATGTAAATGGTAAGACTTACAAACCCTTTTAAAAATTCCTGTTCAGTGGTTGATATGGGGGATGAGGGAGGAGAGGGATTGCCTCTGAAATATCTCCAGATAAGTAGATTAAGGATTAAGAAATAGGGAAATTGCAAAAAATCCAGAATGGATGGACATATAGGCATTTTCCAATAGTCAGCTGTGTTATTTTAGAGAAGAAATAAAAAGTTTCTGGTAACTTCTGAGGGTTCACTGAAGATGTGCAGTAAGCCATGAGGTGCCTTTGGTTCTAAGACAGGAATCTTTTGGGTAGGCACTGATGGAATCTGTTGCCTGTCATTAATGACATGGATTTCTTTTATTCTGCTTATGCTTATCCCCATACTGGACCAAGGGCAGGCAAAGTAGGGATCCACGAAGGGAGTGTTAGATAGTTTTCATGATACTCAGGCAGGTGGCCAAGAGCCATAGCCAGCAGAAAGACTTGGTGGCACCTAGCGGAGCCACCTCACGGAGTGATGGTGTAGGACAGAGGATTAGACCCACCTCTGCTGAAAGTGACCACCTGTTTGAGTCCTCTGAAATCCCCTTCCCAGGTGTAGCGCACTCGCGGTGTCAGGGGCAAATGCATATCCCATTATACTCTGATGGGAGATGATCCACGTTCCCCCTTGGACACATCCAGGCTGAGGATGGTGGAGCCAGCTGCTCTGCCCATTCCCTCACCTCCCAGTTTAGCACCTGTTTATTAAAACATCTCGGGAGCTATAATCATACGCAGATTAAAACTCATCCATGATTTAAAACCAGCAGTGAAAATCATCACAAGACCCCGTGTTAACTTTGTGAAGTGCAGGGCACTGCTCAGACTTGAGGAGACCTTCAGCTTCTCTTTCAGTGAGGCTGAGACCATGGCCCTTGTTAGATCCAAAGAGGGGCCAACAGAGCTTTTTGTCCCAAATACTGCACCTTCCTCGGCCACCAGCTCCTATGGCCCACGAGGGATGCAATAATATGGAGAGGGGATTGGAAACAAGTGCAACTGCATTCTTCTGGGACTGAGATTTACTCCCTTTTCCTCTTGTGGGGCTGTTCAATTGCTTTAGGGTGAGCATGAGGGACTGGACCTAAGGGTTTCCCATTTATGCAGCTCTGCCACCACCCAAGCTGACAGCTGCCCGCTTGGCTGGGAGTGTGGCATCCAGTAGTAGGAGAAACTTCTTGTTCCAGCTGGCACTTTCTTATCTAACAGTCAGAGCTTTGTAAGTGTGGACAGCTGCAGTTTCAGAAACTGGCTCTATCTGTATCAATTGGATTTGTGAAGTCAGTGAAAGGGCATGAGGCAGATTCATGGGATTTCCTGTTAGTATTAGTAAATGGAATCTACTGCAGAATTTTAAAAGAATAGGAGACTCAGTCAGTGATGCTTAAATGAGGCCTGTGGTTAGGGAAGGCTACCAAAGAGAAAAACCACTGGTCAGTGAATATGCTGGGCATGATGGGCATGATTTCCAGAAATCTTAAATCCTCTTGAGACTAAGGAAAGAAATAGCTACAGTGTCTGTCTGTGCACTCTGGATGGCGAAGGGATCATTAGGAAGCAGGTGGTGTGTTGAGTTGGAGGGTCAGCCTGTGATGCAGTGGCATTTAAAGTTTTGAAAAGTATGCGAAAAGAATGGCAGGAATGTGGAGCCTCGTAGGGGTTCGGCAGTGGCTCTGCCAAGACCTGCAAGTTCTCCTCCCACCTCTGCCATTGGTTTGCTGTGTAGCCCTGAGCAGGTCACATACCTTTTCCCTGTCTCTTCCCCAGCCTCCCGTGGGCTCGATCATGCTGGAAGCAGGAGGAATTCTGCAAGGGCATGGCGCAGTTATGTAACAGCACAGAAATAAAAGCCTGTGCTGAACTTCCACTGCCTTCTCTGCTCCTGTGGGATGGGGGAGGGAAGAAATCACTCAAATGTTCCTGTTTACTTCTTAAATATTTCTATGGGTACTGTATAGGATTTCCCCAGCCTGTACCAGATGGGCTATGATGGAAATCATTAACAATGCTTTGACTTAGCTGGGGGTTTCCTAAGTTTCAAAATTAGCAGTTTGCAACAGTTTTTCTTATCATACTTGCTTGGCTGGTGCTGGACTGCTGTTAACCCAGTACTGCAACACCAGATGTTCTTCATACCAGCACAGGTATTTTCCTGGTAATGAATGGGGAGGACCACCAGATTTTGCATTTGCTATTTATATGTCTGTATGTGAGTAAGAAAGTTCTTTCAGCCTCTTGAGAGATTTGACCCCCACCCAAAAAAAAAAAAAAAAAAAGGTGGCATGTACCAAGAATAAATTTTAGTGTTAATTTTAGTGGGAAGCTTAAGGTGTCTGTTTTTCCTACCTTCCATTATGCCTAAACCATGGCAGAGGTTCATCGTTCCTACCCAGGACAGCAGAACAGAGGTGCAGCTGTGCACACGAGCAACAGTTTGGGCAAAGGTGCCCAGCTGTGATCGGCAGTGGCTGAAATGCTGGGGGAGGTTTAGTTCTCCTGGGAACATGGCACAGGTGGAGAGCCAACAGCATGAGCGGAATAGTGTCCTCAAACTATGGACCCAGGCTTCTTTTTATAGCTGACATCTCTTAGAGCCCTTGCTTCATAAATTAGAGGTGAGGACAGTAATTTGAGAGAGGGAAGAGAACAGCTCTGGTCTCGTGGCTCCTTCTAAGTTTTATCCTCTGATTCTGCCCTTTTTTTGGTAAGATTTGAAGCCCCTGAATGCTGGTAAGCACAAAAGTCTCTTGTAGCTGCAAGCCTGCTGCCAACAGCAATTGCAGAGGGATTTGAAATGTGCCTGATGTAATTCTGCCTCTTTCTGTCTATTGTTCGATCAATTTAACAATTTTGGCACTTCTTCTGAAACCACATTATACAGAATGGGATTCTGCCTGACTTGTTACTTCCTAACAAGATGACACAACTGCTTCTCTAGGAAGTCACGGCCCATGGTGGAGCCTGGCAGAACCCTGGCAGACAGCCAGAGTGACCCCTGTGTCACCTGAGCAGCATTGCTGGGTTTTTTCCTAAATGGAATTATGTGATTTTTTTAATGCATTGATATTATAAAAGCCATCAATGGCACAGAGCTGAAAGACAAGTTGGCCTTTTGCTCTTCACATGGCAACAGAAATGGTACTTTTTAATCACATGATTAAACAGTGTTGAGAGCTTTAAAGAACATTAATCAGCAAAGAGGAAGTTCTAGTATCATATGCTTTACTTTTAAGAAGTGGATAATTTCAGCGGACTGTATGTTCCTCTTGTGTGTGCAGCTTTAGGATCTGCAAAATGCCAGCTTAGAAAATTGCTGCACAACATTCCCAGGGCTGTAAAACCTGTGGGGCATGGAACCCTGAGCTTCTACTGTCTGCATGGTTAAGATTCTTTTCATGAAGGATACAAACCTTTCCTTACAAAAACTGCAATGATGGTGTCAGCACATACCTTTTAGCTGGAATGAAACCTTTCAATCATCAACTGAAGCATAAAATCTTATCAATATCAGCTGCACTTTCTCCATATGGGAGGCCTCTGACACATTTATATTTAGCACCGGTGACATACATGTGATTACCATTTGCATTGCATTTCTTGTGATAACCTAATCATATATAGGATTTTTCTGATGAACACTCTCTGTACAATTGTCTGTACACCATCATTTTTCTCTTCAAAAACTTTCTTTGGCATGATACCAAGTAGGAGATTTCCCACTGTTTTGGCTTTCTGGATTGTGTTGGGAAGAAGTGAATATACTTTTCTTGCAGCACAGTAGTATCAGGGCTGTAGTACAGTGGGAAGGCTCACTAAAAAGAGCAGCCACTTGCTGTCAGACAGAGAGATCTTTATTTTGGAATCATGAAGGCCAGAAGGCAGAAAGAGCAAAAGTGTGTGTGGAGGAAGAGGTAATGCACAGTCCTTGTGTCTCCACCTTGAAAAAGATGACAGCTGCTTGTGTGGATATTAGACAGAAATTTAAATATGCAGCATATGGAAAAGAAAATAGGTGTTTTATAGCTACATCCACGATGAGCAGGAAGTGCTACTTTGCCATATCACATGTGCTACGTACAGCCCAGCACTGCAAAACCTTTATCCTAAACATGCTAAGGTTTGGGGCAGGTTCTTGACACGCTCACATTTCTTTCTTTGAAGGTGTGCTAATCTACATTTAAAAGCATCCTAACTGTATAGCTTCTGATCAGCAGGGCCCTTAGCACTCCTGGTTCCAGTCAGACTCAAGAGTTAAAGGCATGATTAAAGTTTAGATCAATTGAGTAACTCATAAACTTGAATTTCAGAGCATGTATAATTGCTTTGCCAGCTCCAGGCCAGAATGCTGAGCACCCATTGCAATCAAGTTCCTAAAAACTTAGGATACCATTGCTTTCTGTGGGAAAGCCCTGGCTCTCCAGAAGACGATACAGGACCAGCCCGAACTGTTCCTTCAATCCCAGGAGACAGCTCGAAGTATTGCGTGGAATCCATCCTTACATAAAATAATGATCCTTGTGCTCAAAGTTTTCCCTTTAATGGATAGGTTTTCTTTTTTATCTTGTTTGAAAATTACCAAAAATAAGGATTGGCCTGTATTTGTTTGGAAGTAAATACAGGGACAATCTCATCAGTCAGATTTGCAACCTTGTCTTCTGAAAAAAATGTGGCTGAAATTTTGTTTGTAATGAAATTCAGAGCACTTCTCATATTTTGAGGAGTGAACATCTTGCATAGATCTAACACCAAATCTTAGGCGCTGCTCTGACAGAGTTTGTGCTATTTATTCCTATACATTGTATAATATTGACCGTGGGGCTGGGAACCTGCCTGGCAGACAGCCAAGTGACAGTTAAGCATCTGATGTTCTTTTTTCCAGTAATGGGTGGTTTAGGGGGTTGCAGGGTTTGGGCTTTTGTTGTTTCATTTTTTTTATTTTTTTTTAAAATATGATTAGGGAAGCTCCTCTTTGCTGCTTGCTTCCTCTGCCTGAGTGCAGCCCCTGGCTGTCTCCTGAGCTAAAATCTGCAGCTAACCAGACTTTTTTTCTTTTTTTTTCATGTTGAATAGCATGTCTCAACGTTTTCCTCTCAACCATCATGTAGGTCTGGTTGCATTGTTGATTCCCATTACATGTCTGCTGGTATGTAAATTATTTCAATTCCCCCACACCCCGGTCTTCTGTTCTTGTACTTTCAAGGAGTTTAATCCGTGAAGGGGACTACTTCAAAGCTCTCACAAGAAACTAATTTCTTGATGGATAGAAGGGCCAATAAAATGAAATTAGAGTTTTATCTCATTGTCTCTATAGGAATGAAGTATAATAATTATTTCAGGCAAATACATGTTGGAGGCAATAATTAAGATCACTATCATGTCTTTAAGGACAAGCAGATTCTAAAATAAGCATTAGTAATGGGATTAAACATTATTGCAGTGCCCCGGATCTCAGCCTTGCCAAAGTGCCTAGCACATCTGAGTGTATGAAGCTTGCTCATGAGAGAAAAAAGAACCAAAATATAATTCTGCATTTTACAGGAGGTTTTTGGCTTGTGTGCTATTTAAGAGCTGAGGCTCCAATTTGAAAGAAAAAAAAAAAAAAAGAAGTCTTGTATGCCTGAAGGAAGTGGAAATGGGGTGGGATTTGGTATCTGTGTCATCCAGAAAGTCTGCTGGCTAATAGGGTAGGTGTCAGCATTTTTACAGCAAAGTTCCCAGGGAATGCTGCTGTGGAGCAGAGCTGCCAGCTTCCTAGCAGGGCCGTGTGCTTTGCCATCTCCTTTGGGATCCACAAATTGGGTGTCCCTGTCTCTAATTCTCTGCACGACAGCCACAACAGCAGATCAGGTTAAACACAAGCATCACGCAAAGTGTGGCACCTGTAAAATATTTGTTCCAACCATCTGGACCAAGTTTGTGGCAAGCTGACCCTTGGTGCAGCAGCTTCCCAAGTAAACTTTGGAGATGGCCTGTTTCTGTTCTCCAAAGATTTGTTTTCTTTCTTCTTTCTTTCCCTTAACCTGCCTGTGGCAGTTGTCTGTGTGGGCTCTTTTCTGATCTGTTCCCTCATACAATTTCCTCCTGTCTGTTCCCAGTGCCCTTGCTGCTCTAGTCAGACAGGGGTTTCGGTCTGTTTCTGCATACGTTCGATTCTTTCTCTCTCTCTCTCTTTTTTTTTTTTTTTTTTGAGAGTTGTGTGTGTGTGTAAAAATGTTCAGATTGGCCCTAATTAATTTTAGGCTAATTAGCTGCTCAAAACTGAGAACCCTCCCGTGGAAAGACAACAGACTGTTGTGCTCTGTTAGTGCCTAACACTTAGTACACAAATTTGAACCATCTGGCTCATGGCATTAGCTTTGATTTATGGTAATATATCTTCACAGTGCCCAACACCTAGGATTTTAATGTGAAATAAGGGAGGCTTCCTCAGGCTTGTTTTTCAGCTCTTACTGTAATTTTCTCTCTTTCTAAGGGAAGTCAGTCACAGCTATGAGAGCAGGTACCACCTGTCATCTTAAAATCTGGCTTTTATTTTAGTTTAGTGTTGTTTTATTTTTAATTTTTATTTTAAGTAAGAAATCTCCTTGATCATCAACAAACTGTAGACAACTTTCCTGGCATGCTGTAAAATATAAAACTCCCGGGGCTGAATTAATTTCTAAATAGCTTGGGACAAATTAAGTGAAAGCAGCAAATGGAATTTGGTTGCCCATATCAGCCAACTGATCCCTACTGTGAGTTTCTTGTTCAGCCAGATCTTCTCACAGGACAGAAACAAAGAAATGCTGCTAATCAGC
Source organism: Callaeas wilsoni (assembly GCA_013398955.1). Taxonomy (NCBI): domain Eukaryota; kingdom Metazoa; phylum Chordata; class Aves; order Passeriformes; family Callaeidae; genus Callaeas; species Callaeas wilsoni. The sequence goes on along the minus strand of VWPU01007906.1, from coordinate 9,265 downwards.
CTGACCTGCTGTCCAAAAGTGTTTAGTGAATTTTTTTCCAAATCGTGTAAAACAAATACAAGCAGTAGCAGCAAGCAAAGCTCTAATTTCAACACTCACATCAGTCAGCAGAGCCTGCAACCATGTCTAATATCTGCCTTGTTTAGAAGACAGGTAGGGCCTAGGGGAAGAAAACGGGCTGGACTGACTCATTACAAAACATAACATTCATTCAGTCCTGTGTAGATCTTTGGAACTGAATGTTAAAAAGGAGGGAAGTTCATTTGGCAGGTTGGAGAAGTGAGTGCACGGTAGCAGCTGAAGCAGCCCTGCAAAGGCACAAAGCTGGACCTCTCTGGCTTCATGTCACCAAATGTCCCACTCCATTCTTAGGCTCTGTTCTGTCTCCGAGTCTGTATTTGTTTTGGTTCCTCCTTGTGGTGCTCCTTTCATACCAGCCTGAGGATAACCAGGGTTTAGACTTTCAACAGTCCAATTAATTGCCAAGCAGGGCTCTCTGGGACCTGGGCCCAAGAGCAATAATAACAGAAATACTTAGCACCTGCGGCAGGTGACTCTGTCCTCCTTCAAAGTGTGGTGCAAAAGGTGAGTGTACTAAATGTGTTGTTTCACCAGGATCACTGTTGCCTTTCCAGAGGGGATTCTTCCATTTCTGTACCTACAGGGTAGAGATAAAGTGGAATGAAAACAATTAAGTATTGTTTTCTTCCAATCTCTCTACCTAACTCGGATAAGACAAAACTTGAGTCAAGCTGTGTGAGAGTTACAGGTCAAAGTTTTTCTGGGACAATTTTTGATGGTGTCAAATTGTACCCCTGTAAGATAAACACGCAATACAAGAACCCTATAAAGAATTCCCCCTTTAACATCCTGTATAAACCCGCGCTACTTAAAAACCTTTTTGGGTAATCTGAAAAGTTGTTCTCAAGAGAAGCGCAGAAATACCCTTTTGTTTGTTGGATGATTATTCATAAAGTTATGATGACTTCTCTTTGGCAGCTTTTTAAACTAGCCTGGAGGTTGTATCAGCAAAAAGACTGGTGTGTTCAGCCCTTCGAGTGGACAAGCTGCAAGCAGAGACCAAGATGCAGCACTTGAGACTCACAGTTCAGAAGCTTCAGAGCCAGCACCCTGCAGGATTTTATCTGCTGTGATTTACAGATTGCTAATCCTGACTCCTGCTCACTTTGAATGCATGAATGGGGGTGGACTGACAGAGCCCAGGGGGCTTTATGTGCTTATGAATAGTGGCAGGAAAAGATCCCTTCCCACAGGAGTAACACTCCATTTTCCTCTGCAATCAGTGCAAGATAAGAGTTGGCTTATTCCTACCTGGGGCTGAGTTGTTAGTACTGAAAGACTGTGCCCATGTGCTGTGTGCCAGCCTGTGAGATGAGGCAGAGAGTCTCAATCCAGTTCCTGACAAGCAGTTCACTGACTGAAACCCACAACCTCTGATTTGTGCTTGTTACCTGTCCTGCTATAAGGGCCAGAGGCTGAATCAGAAGGGGAGAAGGAACCCTCTCTTCCCTTGAGTAGAAAGTGCTGCTAAACAAATCAATTCATCATATTGAGCACAATGGGGTGATTTTTGAAAGCATATCTAAAGGTGCATAAATTAATAATAGTATAGATAATGAAATGAGATCATCTAGTTTGAGCTTATATGAAAAAATATCAGAAATATCACTGAGTCTTCAAGAATAATTGAAGCAAATCTTCTGAACAAATATTTTATCTTGACTTCATGGTGACAACATACAGGGACTTCTGAGTTTACTTTGGAAGTTTTTTCCTTAGTTGAAAAAGGAAAAACGTAATTTATTTCTGCTTTTGCTCTATCTGGATGTAATTTTCAGTCACTCTGAAGAGCCTCTATAACAGCTGATTTCTTTCCATGTAAATATAATTATGCTCCATAATTAAAGCCTCTGTGATATTTCTTTCTGTGACACAGGACCATGCAGATTGAACTCCTTAACACTCCTCTCACTAAAGGACTTTTTCTAAAGCTCACTGGAGTTTTAGGGACTTCCCACTGATATCAGTGAGTTTTGAACTAGAAAATGGCCCAAATGGGGCTATATGTGAATGAAGTCTGCAGAGTCAGGGCCCTGATAAAAGCAGCTGGCATCCTAATCTCCTGGTTTGGTATCAGATCTAAGGGAGCTGTTTCATCAATACATGCTGACGAGAACTGAAAAGATTTGGTCGTGCCTTTGAACATACTGAGGATTTTGAGAGGACAAAGTGGGGTAAAATAGGGACAGCTGGAATTTGTTTTGTTGAGGTTTTTCGCTTTTTTTAAAATACAATTTAAGGTTTTTGTTTATTTTTTTAATAGCATGAATGTAACGCTCATGAAAACGCTCACTATACACTGAAATCTTCTATGAATCAACAAAACATGTACCAGCAGTACAAACTTCACCTTGCCTAAACAATGTAAGTCTCAATTCCGACTTGAAAAGACCACCTGTAGGGGAAAAATGTTAGTTCGGTATCCAGGGGCCATTCATTCCTTTGCCACTTTGCTGAGACTGCCAATTAGTGCCAACTTGTGGTGGCAGATTTTGTGATGTAGACACATGTTCTCTGGAAAGTGGGCTGAGATATTCGACTCATTTCACATAGGGCACAAAGAATTATTTGCTCTGTGCTATACAAATGGGAATTGTCCAAAGCTTTCCTCTGTGTTAGCCTCTGTACGCTTACTGAGTGTAAATACAGGGGAAATTGGTGTTATTGCAGGGACAAATTAGCACCAGAACTGAGCTGTATTTTTTTAAATGTGCTGCTAATTGTGCCCAATTTGTACTGGAGTACTCACTCAAATGCAAAAGCACAAAACCAACCGAACACATTTCAGGGTGCCAAAGAGAGCTTGCACTTTTCTCTTAGCAAATTATCCTTCTAGTTTCACACTGCAGCCAGCGCCAATTGGTCCCACTAAAACCTTTATCTGGAGTAATCAAATTAGCACTGCATGTTAGCAAATTAGGTTGCATTTACAAAGGTTTATATTTGCTGCAGGTTTGGGCATTAAAAGAAAGCATTTTCTAAGTTTTGCTTTAAAATTTCTTATATGAGTGACATTAATTCTGTGACATTTAAAAAGAGAGAACTGCTGAAATGGAAGAAATGAGGCAAAATAGTTCCTTGTATTTCTGTCTCAGAGAAATGTGAACTAGGAATTGCAGAAGTTTCTAAACTTTAAGGTAGAACTGAGAAAGCTGGAACAGGTTTACTCTTGTTTGCCCAGTATGTTCATTCTTCCCTCGGGTACACAGAAGGCCAAATAGGTGCCACTGGTTGTACCCAGGAAATTACTGGGGCTACATGGCTGCTGTGAAGGGCAGTGCAGCATCAGGCACATCACGGAATTTGCTGCTGCCACAAGGTGTGCCACTGACAGGGTGGGAGCTACAAAATGCTCCCGGGCTTGCCAAAAGCAGAGATGAGAAAAATTGCAGGCTAAATTTCTCCCTGGCAAATATCCACAGAAGTCATCAGAGTTTTATTGGGGCTGAATTTCAGCCACTGAGATTAATTATTTAATGTTTATATTATGTGAAGATTAACAATGTAATTGTTAAGTACTATTGAGGCTTCTGCTTCCAATATTGTCTTTTGTTTGAAGTTTATGAAACTTGCCCAAAGCTGGATTATTCTTTCTTTTTATGAGTTGGTTGTGAGAAGGCAGAGAAGGGTAACACGCAGAAGTGCATCTGACATTAGGCACTATCACCCTCCTGCTTTTGGCTGATCACAGGGGACAACTTTAGGAAATCCTGTGGCAAAAGAAGGCACAGGAGTTCTCCAAGCAGTTACAAATGAGGCCACGCCAGAAGCATTGCTGGGCTGGGGGTACAAGGACTTTAGGACCCAGTGGCCTGAGTCATTATATTTCATTGCTGGCAGGTGCAAGAATTTATTTGGGCAGAAAATTCCGTGGCATCTGCACACTCCATACGTAGAGAGTGCAGAGCCTGAGTTTTGCCCCTAATTTTGAGGTCTTGGCCCAGATCACTCAGTGCCTTAAGAAGTGTGTACATATGTGATTTCTAGCCAGTGCTGTAAAAGAATAAATCACTTGTAATGGGTTTCTGCAGGCAACTTTGTAACAATCAGGCTGTTGATCTGCTCTTCGCAGATCAATATCTCTGGAAAATGCTGCTTTATTGCCTCAGATGCCAATCCAGGATTCAAGGAAGGAGCTGGAGGTGGCAAGAAGGGCACGACCAAAGAGGCCTCACAGAGCACCAAAAGAGCATCAATCACAGCCTCCTTATCAGCAGCACAATGCCATGAAAGAGCTATTGAGCACTGTAATCCAGAGTAACATCTGAGTCAGGAAGACTCTGCATCGTTAATTTCCAGAAACTGAGAGGAAACCAGGGGGCAAATAAAAAAAATATCACTTTCTCCGTGGCCTGGTTTTGATGCTCCTTGGTCAAGCATCCTCCAGTGACAACTGGATATGGGGCTGCTTCAGGCTTTGGTCTGACATAGAGTGGTGTTTGTGTTCTTAGAAGATACTGTCACTATCCTCCCCTAATTACACCCACAGAGCCAAATCATAGATATAAAAATATGTTGTGCAAATAAATAAGTCCACGAGCTTTGAGGAACAAAATAGGCACTTAGTTTGCTATGTTAGATTGGGAATTAAAAACCCCATTTTTTCAAGCAGTCTCTGAAGTTAAGCCCCGTCCCTGAAGTTTATTGCATGAGCCAAGAGAGGGAGACCATTCTTTCTAACAATGCCCTTCCAGCTACTTTGATGCTAAAAATAAAAATGTTTGATAGCTATCCAAGCAAAGAAGGTGAAAACAGTAATTTCCAGCTTTTCTAAATCTCTTTGGCTATATACATTTGATAAAAGCCCAGCAGATGAAGTCGGATTGTTTTTTTCCTGCTTTTTATGTCTATAAACTCCCTTTCACTTCTCTGAAGCCTGGACAGTTAGGATTGAAAATGTCTGCTCGTTAATAAACTTGCAGAGCAACACTATCTTTTTAGCAGAGATAATGCGTATTCCTGATAGTTACTGGAGTTTATGGTTAGGCTAAATTTATTTTGTAGCTGCCAGAAGAGTGCCTGCCTGAGGACAATAGCTAGAATTCTTTTCTTCGTGTTGCCAGTCACACGTTACCCGTTTAAGATAAGGCTGGGGAATAAATCTTATGGAAGCATTTAGCCATTGATTTATAAAGGTTTATAAATTTGTTTCTCCTTGGGATCTGCTTTTGCAGCACCAGTGACGGGGTTGAAATGGAATTGCAACTCTCCCGAGTTGGTGAAGCAATTAATTCAAATGGAACTTTTTTGGTGTTGGAACTGTTTCTTTTGTTAGGCTTTGGGAAAAGGAATTATTTCAAAGAGAAATGCACTTTCAATTCTGTTGAAGAACAGAATTCTGAAAACGGAAGTATTGGGAGCCCTGCATTCAACTACAGTAAGTGCTGTAAAAGAGTTAAAGGTTCTGCTGAGTGTCACCTCATTACTCCCTTAGGGGTGAGACTGCCCAGGAGGTGTCATTTCTATAGACACACAGCAGTCCTTGGATCCCTTTGTCATCTTCCCTGGCCAGGCATGGAGATCACAGTGTGTGAAGGTCTGTCACAGATCTCTGTTCCAAGGACTATTTCCACAGTGTCGGAAACATCAGTTTTTCTTTGTGAGTAAAAACGCGTTATTTTCTGTAGTGGAAAATAAAAAAAAAAACCCTTTCTGTTTTCCAGGCAGCTCTATTTTGATAATTTCAACTTCTACCAGTTCCATATACTTTTGTTAACATCATCAATGACACTGATGCTCTGAAAAAGCGACCATGCTGGTGTAACAGGCAGGGTTTGTGATTCTCTTGCTGACAGGCAAGTCTCCAGTTACTCCAGACTAAGGCTTTTCCTGCCAGACGAGTGCTGGCTGCTGCACTGAGTCTGTGATGGGTCGGTGATGATAAATAGCTTGTGCTGACTGGGATGGAGGCTATCAGATTTGGTTTTCCTTGTTGTCGAGTAAGAACTTGAACCCGAGTCTCTGGGAGAAAACTGCTACGTATTTACTCTGTTAACAAGACTCTTTTTCAAAATCCAGTGCCAGTAGCAGGAAGTGCAGCCAACACACTGATTTGTGAGCACATTTCTCATCTCAGAAAGATTATGTAGGCTCTCTATAGATGATATACTGCACCTTAGAATGAACACTAATATGGAAAAGTATTACAGCATTCCAGAAATATCTAATCATTGCTGATAAATTTAATTTGCCACTCGTGTGCGTTTATTATGACAGATTCCTCCTTAAAGCTGAGGACAGTTGAAGTCTACACAAATCAAACTTAAAGCCTTCAGCATTTTGGTTCTCACTTTTGTTACTGGACGTAAAAGTCTTAAAGGGGATACTCAAACATTAAAGAGGACAAGCAAAATGTAAATAAAAAGGGGTATTTTGCTAATGAATGAAGAAGGTTGGGGTGATTTAGTGAGCATTTTTAAAAGGTTTAGATTTTAAAGTGAAAAAGAAGTAGTTTTTAAAAATAGAGAAGAGAAGTGGTCTTTTGACCACCTCACCAAGGTGCTCTGCGTTGATCTTGGGAAAAGTCATCCTATCTCCGTTGACTGTAAAGGAAATATAGGAAGAGGAATCAACATGGCGTAGCGTTAGACACGTGGTGTGCTCCTCCCTGCTGGCAACGACAGTTCCTTTTTCAGTCTGAGAAGTTCCTTTTTCAGACTGCTCACTTCATTTACAGTCCAACTGGCTTTTGAAAATGAAATGTAGATGCCCAAGTTATTCAGATGTCCAAGTTATTATTTGTCCTCTTTACCTTGTCCTAGCCTGTTTTGTTCTGGGGACTCTGTGGAAGGTTGGGGAACTGGTGTGATTAAAACAAGCCATGGCATTAGGGAGATGAAATCTCATTAAGAAAGCAGCTGTGATTCTCTAATCCCTACGAGTCTTGCTCTGAGCCAGATCTTGGGCTGAATGAAGCAATGAGGAGGCCACAGACCCAAACTCAGATGACGAGTTTGAACCCTTCAGTGATGTTGTGGTTTACTCTCCTAGAAAAAAAGTGGCTCATGTAACTTGGGATGTTCAGGTGGGAAGTGTGGATTCAAACCCTCACACAGATGAGGGGCTTGAATATGTGCTGGCCACCTGCTAAATGAATAACACCTTCTCTGAAGGTCATCCAGGTCACCTCCAAGATCTTTTACTGTACAAAGGTACCCGAGGAAAGAGTAAAAATATGTTATTTTTATTTTCAGTTTAAAGTTTGTATATGGGTAGGGTGGGAAGATCCTTTCTCATTTCAATAGCAGGAACGGGAAGAAAATGAGATTTGGATCAAGTTGATTGTTGACTTTTTTTTCACTTTCAGATTTCACTGCCAAAGAAGCCCAAATTGTATAAAGAAAAGTTTTTCCCAGTCTTATATGTGAAAAGCTAGTAGGGTTCACTTCATTGCAATTGGCGTCAGTGGAGCCTATTGATGTAGCATTATCTTTGTGAGGTTAGTTTTCACAAAAAAAAACCAACCAAAACCACCACCACCACTGAGTTGTTCTGAGCCTGATGAAAAGGTACATATTAAACTATCCCTCGTAATGGGGGAATTATATGGATGGAGAAGTGCTCCAGAGCTCCTGTGCTAACTCAGGCCTGCCCGGTAGGCCTCGGAGCAGCCTTAGTGTGCGCTCTCAGCCTGTGATAACAAACAAGCCTCACAAAGGAAAGCATAAAAGAATCACTCTCTGATGATAAATGCAAAATCTTGTTGGTTTGGGAGTAAGGAGAGGTGGTGAGACTTTTGAGAATGTTCAGGAAAAGAACATCATTTTATAATCCAGTTTATATTGTGTTGAAACAGAAAGCAAGAGTTTGTTTGTTTCCATGATCAGATCCGAGTACTGTCACAGGTCATGACAGGATGGATCAGTTGATGTCCATTTTTATCATGACAGCATCCTCAGTTTATATTAAATAACAAATTTTGTCAGTCTATTCATATTTTTCAACTGCTTTGTGAAATCCTGATAGCAAATCTGTGCTAAGTGTTCCCTCCCGCCCCCTGACCCAGCCTACTCTGCTTATTCAGGAAATGATCTCTAAAGCTTGAACACTATTTTCATTATCAAGATTTACTTATCTTTTCTTTTTTTCCATTGAAACACTAAGCAGCTCTTACATCAATGTAGGTGTGTTTGAGAATTATGAGAGCCTTCAATTCTCATACCAAACTACACCCACACAAGTCAATTCCAGTTCCAATGACTAAAGGTCATGTGAATGGCAAAAAGTAACAGGTAAGAACCTAATTTTGCTATTAAGAGTAACTGAATTTGCAGTTATGGTTTATTAGTGAAGGAATTAATGCCACGAGGAGTAAACCCTTTCCCTGCCTTTTGCTGGTGTTTGTTCCCACTATTCCAGCTATTATTTTTAAAGACAATTCCAATGGAAAAATAGACTTATGATGTGTGAGAACACAGGTTTGCCTTTAAACACACCAATGAGAGAGAGGCAGTGGTGGGCTAGCTCCTTGCCAAGAGGGAGGTAGCATTCACTACCCAGCTCCTTCTGCAGGCTTTGCTAAAAGCAAATGTTTGAGTGCTGGGAATTGTCGGGTTCCCTGAGGCTGATGGCCCCTGTTTTGTGCATTATACCTTTGCCAGGGAGACATATTCATATTTCTTAGGTATAAATGAATTCTCATATTAATTTAGTGGTTCCAGTTCTTAGCATGGCCCTTTGTCTTCTTCCAGACAGATCCTCCCTGGGATAGTGGTCTCTTTGATTTGTTCTTCTCCCATACCATACCTGGTTTTAATTTGTGCTGGCCACCTGAGCCATCTGTTAATCTACATGCTCTGAAGACCAAAGTGGGGAAGGTTCTGCAGAGACCATGTGCGGTCGGGGTGGTCTTACAAAGGCGTTGCCACCCTCAGAGACTTTCATGGGAGACACAACCTTGAAGTGACGGGTGATTTCTCCGATCTCAGTCATGTGCGGGCCATCAGCCTTCAGTTCTCCCCTCAACATTACCTTTTGTCAGGATGCAAAAAGGTGGCACTAGGTGAGGGCAACGTGAAAATATTCTCCAGGAATTCAGGAGCAAACCTCATGTTTATGGGGACTGTGTGTTAACGGACTTGGCTAGTCTTGCAAATTACTTCTAGCAGAGTGGGTTTGAAGAATAGGAAGAAAATCCCATGTGTGGGCATACTTCTGTAAGAAAACCCTCTCCTCTCCTCTCCTC
>VWPU01007905.1:17568-31070 GCA_013398955.1 Callaeas wilsoni | reverse complement strand
ATTATTATTATTATTATTTCCACTCGGTGCTAAGGGGAATTGGCCGCTGCTTTTCCCTCTGTGAACCCCCCTCACCCCACCTCAGCCCGGGCCTGATTCTTTGCCCACATTTTGGTTCCTGAAGCCAAACCCGAGCGTTTCCGTGTGCTGAAACACCCGGTGGGGGTGGGACTGGACAGGAGCACAGAGACAATTTATTAATTACCCTAATTAGCACTGCAGAGCCCTGCCAGGAAACCCTAGTGGGCTGGGCTGGGTCCCCAGTGTCAGCGAGAAATTTGGGGGTTTTGGTGAATAAAGCCCAGCTTGGGGCCAGGTGCTGCTTCTGCAGGCAGGGGGTTGGATTTCTGCTTTAAATCGGGGTAAATTCTCTCATTTTTGGGGTGAGGTGCCAGTGGAAGCATAAAAAGAGAGACAAAATCCTTCTGGGCACCCCAATCCAGGGAATGAGAAATGGGAATTTGCCATTGCCCACTACGAAACCTCATTTGTTCTAAAATAAACAAAAAACCTACTAAAAATGTGTTAAAAGCGAAAGCGAATTTGTGCTGAAGCTGGAAATAAGTTTTTCTTCTACGGGAAGAACATTTGGGGTTGCTAAGCCCTGTTCTGCTCTGCTGTGTCTTGTTTGCTGAATGCCACCAGTTAATTCGGAACTCTGTGAAACAGAAGTAAAAAACTCCCTCCAGAATGACTTTCAAAATTCATCTGCATAACAGAAATATAAAAATAATCCGCATATTCTCTCACTTAAGCACATTTCTCCAAACCCGCAGCATCTCTGTGGCTGGGCAGGGTGTGATTACATCTTTAAACCTCTTTCTTCTCCACCAGGATTTTTTTTTTTTCCCCCATCCAGAAACCCCACCCATCTCTCTGCAGTATCTGCAGCGTGAATTAGAGAGTCCGTGGGGACATCTAGGTCAGCATGAGCAGATCTGACATCAGCCTGCAGATGATGCCCACGACCAGCGGTGCTGCGGTTGTTTTTCTTTCCTCCCCCTCCTCGTGCCAGGAAAGAACAAAACCCGAAGGCCGCGTGTCAGGTGGCAGCTCCAGGGAGTGGTGAAGAGCCGCTGCAGACGGCCCAGGGAGCAGCAGGAGCACGGCCCTGGGAGCAGCAGGAACGCTGCCCTGGGAGCAGCAGGAACATGGCCCAGGGAGCAGCAGGAACGCTGCCCAAGGAGCAGCAGGAACGTGGCCCAAGGAGCAGCAGGAACGCTGCCCTGGGAGCAGCAGGAACGCTGCCCAAGGAGCAGCAGGAACACGGCCCAGGGAGCAGCAGGAACGCTGCCCAGGGAGCAGCAGGAACGCTGCCCTGGGAGCAGCAGGAACATGGCCCAGGGAGCAGCAGGAACGCTGCCCAAGGAGCAGCAGGAACATGGCCCAAGGAGCAGCAGGAACGCTGCCCTGGGAGCAGCAGGAACGCTGCCCAAGGAGCAGCAGGAACATGGCCCAGGGAGCAGCAGGAACGCTGCCCTGGCCCACGGGCGCGAGCCGGGGAGCCGCGGGGCTGCTCCGGGAGTGCGGCCGCCCCTGGGCTGGGGGTGGAGGGGAGCGAGCCGCAAAGTGAGGGTGAGGATGGGGCAGAGAGGAAGAACAAAGCTGAGAACTCAGGTAGAGGAGATGGAAGATGAGGATGAGGATGAGGATGAGGATGACGATGACGATGATGATGCTGATGACGATGACGATGAGGATGACGATGACAATGAGGACGACGATGACAATGAGGACGGTGCAGAGAGGAAGAACAAAGCTGATAACTCAGATGGAGGAGGAGCTGGAAGATGATGAGGATGGGGATGAGGATGAGGATGACGATGACGATGATGATGCTGATGACGATGACGATGAGGATGACGATGACGATGAGGACGGTGCAGAGAGGAAGAACAAAGCTGATAACTCAGATGGGAGAGGAGCTGGAAGATGATGGGGAGGAGGATGAGGATGAGGATGACGATGACGATGAGGATGACGGTGACGATGAGGAGGGTGCAGAGAGAAAGAACAAAGCTGATAACTTGGGTGGAGGAAGAGATGGAAGATGAAGATGAGGATGAGGATGAGGATGAGGAGAGGATGAGGATGAGAATAGGATGAGGATGAGGATGAGGATAGCATGGAGGATGAGCATGGTGCAGAGAGGAAGAACAAAGCTGCTAACTGGGGTGGAGAAGGAGATGGAAGATGAGGATGAGGATGAGGATGAGGATAGCACGGAGGCTGAGGATGGTGCAGAGAGGAAGAACAAAGCTGAGAACTGAGAGATGGAGGAGATGGAAGATGGATGAGGATGAAGAGAGGATGAGGATGAGAATGGTGCAGAGAGAAAGAACAAAGCTGATAACCCAGGTGGAGGAGGAGAGGGAAGATGAGGATGAGGATGAGGATGGCGAGGAGGATGAGGATGGTGCAGAGAGAAAGAACAAAGCTGATAACCCAGGTGGAGGAGGAGAGGGAAGATGAGGATGAGGATAAGGATGGGACAGAGAGGAAGAACAAAGCTGATAACTCGGGTGGAGGAGGAGATGGAAGATGAGGATGAGGATAAGGATGGTACAGAGAGGAAGAACAAAGCTGATAGCTCAGAGACGGAAAAGGAAGGAGATGGAAGATGAGGATGCTGATGATGCAGAGAGGAAGAACAAGATGATAAATAAGGGATGGAGGAAGAAGGAATTGGAAGCTGAGGATGAGGATGGTGCAGAGAGGAAGGACAAAGCTGATAACTCAGGGGTGGAGGAGGAGGGAGGAGGGAGATGAGGATGATGATGAGGATGATGCAGGGAGGAAAAACAAGCTGATAATTCAGTGATGGGAGAGGAAGAAGCTGGAAGCTGAGGATGAGGATGATGATGGTGCAGAGAGGAAGGACAAGCTGATAATTCAGGGATGGAGAGGAAGGAGCTGGAAGCTGAGGATGAGGATGATGATGGTGCAGAGAGGAAGGACAAGCTGATAATTCAGTGATGGATAAGAAGGAGCTGGAAGCTGAGGATGAGGATGCACAGAGGAGGAACAAAGAGGATAATCAGAATTTTCAGCGGCAGAACAAGGCCAGGCTCAGAGCTTGGGGCTTTGCCACCTCCCGAGATGCTCCACCAGCTCCACCACTGCTCTGTCCCCTTCCGGCAAGGAATGTGCCCCAAATCCCCAAATCTACTCCAATCCTGCTTCCGTCTCCTCTCTGCCACGCAGCCCCCACCTACATTTTAATGTTCTTTTCCTCCCAGATCTGTGTATTAAGATATAGTCTGAATCCTCCCGTTTCCTGTGCTCTCCCCACCTCAGGGGCTGTCTCCTGCCTCCTCGTGCTATTTTTACACTACTCCAATTATTCTGGTCCCTCTGGAATTCCGCCTGCTGCATCCCGGGGTAAAGCTAAACTCAGCTCCCCAACTCCAGGCCCAATTATACGTTGGTGTAATTCCCTGGAATTAACCCTAACTTGGCACACGGTGCCTTGGGCCAGCATTTATCCCTCAGGATGCTGTCAGAGCAGCAGGGAATGCCTTTCCACGGCTTTGAAGCGAGGCAGAAACCTTTCGGATTTCTGTGTTCCCTGTGGAATGGGAGCTGGGTTGGACTTCCAGTATGGGGCACCCGAAAATGGAGTGAGGGAGAAATTCCTCCCTGCGAGGGTCGGGAGGGGCTGGGATGGAGTCCAGGATCCCTGGGAGTGCCCAAGGCCAGGCTGGAGCGCCCTGGACAGTGGGAGGTGTCCCTGCCATGGCAGAGGTGGCACTGGGTGGGATTTAAGGTCCCTTCCCACCCCAACCATTCCATGGCTCCCGTTCTCTGATGAGCTCCAAGAGGTGCCTGCATCTCCAGTAACCCTGAATCCGGCTGATGGGCCACAAATCTGCCCTGAATTTGGGCACAAATGAATTTGGTTTGATTTAAATATGGATTATTTAATTTTGCAGCATCCAGTTTAGAGCTGCAATTAGAGCAAAGTGCCTGGGCTCACCCACGCCTTCAGCGGTGCTGGCAACTCTTCGTGTTTGCTTTTCTTATTTATTTTGTTTTACTTTTAATTCTTTTTCCATTCCACACTGAATCCTCGTTAATTAAAACACTTTTTTCCTGGGAATGCAAAGAAATTTGCGCCCTTCAAGAACTGAATATGAACCAAAGCTGGGCTGAAGACACCCAAAGACTCTCTGTTGATGGAATATGGATTATTTAATTTTGCAGCACCCAGTTTATGGCTGCAATTAGAACAAAGTGCCCGGGCTCACCTGGAGCTTCGAGCCGTGCTGGGAACTCTTTGTGTTTGCTTTCCTAATTTATTTTCTTTTATTTTTAATTCTTTTCCCATCCCACACCCTGAATCTTCGTTAACTAAAGCACTTTTTTCCTGGGAATGCAAAGAAATTTGTGCCCTTCAAGGACTGAATATGAACCAAATCTGGGCTGAAGACACCCAAAGGCTCTCTGTTGATGGATAAGACGTGAAGGACCTGATTGGGTTATTAATTAGTCATTTCCTCCCAAAAATGGAGCCTGGGAAGGGCTGGGGGGCTCTGTGCCGGGTGTGGAAGGGCCCTGGCTTGGGGAGGTTCATCCCAGCGCTGTTGGGAGCTGCTGGGAGCTGCTGGGAACTGCTGGGCGCTGCTCTGGAGCTGCTCAGGAGCTGCTGGGAACTGCTGGGAGCTGCTGGGAACTGCTGGGAGCTGCTGGAGCTGCTCTGGAGCTGCTGGAATCTTCTGGGAACTGCTCTGGATCTGCTGGGAGCTGCTCTGGAGATGCTCTGGAGCTGCTGGGAGTGGCTCTGGATCTGCTCTGGAGCTGTTCTGGAGCTGCTCCGGAGCTTCTCCTGCTGCTGGGTGCGGCAGGGCTGGGAAAAGGGCTGGGAAAATGGCAGGGGAAAGGGCAGGGAAAAGGGCAGGGAACAATCAAACCCGCGGGGTCATTTCCCATCCCCAAAGGCCCCAGCCCCGGTGGCACCGCTCGGGGTGGCATCCAGAGGGACCTTTGTGCCCCCAGAGCCCCATCAGCGTCCCGCGGGCAGAGCGTTCCGTCCGGGAGGAGACGGCTGCAGCTTTATTTTCTCCTGGAGATGCCTCTAAGTGCTTCCTTTATTATTTGCCTGATTTGAACCCCTTCCAGTGCTCGACTGCAGTAAAAATGACATTTAGGAAGCAAATTGGGACATAACTCTGAGGTTCTGAAGCCTCTTGGAATAGAGAGCTCTGTGGAAGGACAGGGTGAAAAATTATTTAATGTTCTTTAAAAAGCCATAAAATTTCGCTGCTGTGAGAACACAAATATTATAAAGTTTCTCTGTGTCTATAAATGCAATAAACTGATTTTCGGTCTTGTTTTGTTTTTTTTTTCTTTCCCTTCTGGAAATTGCAGCATGACCTGAGAAAGGTGGAAAATAAAGATCAGCTGGAAATTATTCCAGACTTTCTGCCTCCTTTTTTTCTGATTATGGTTTGAGGAGGGGGAAGTAAGAGCTTTGAATATTATTGTAAAAGAGTTTTGGTTTTTTTTTTAATTTAAACAGGAATCCTGGGGCTCTCAGGCCCAGAGTGAGTTTGCCCTGCAATAAATACGGATTATTTAATTTTGCAGCACCCAGTTTATGGCTGCAATTAGAACAAAGTGCCCGGGCTCACCTGGAGCTTCGAGCCGTGCTGGGAACTCTTTGTGTTTGCTTTCCTAATTTATTTTCTTTTATTTTTAATTCTTTCTCCATCCCACATCCTGAATCTTCGTTAACTAAAGCACTTTTTTCCTGGGAATGCAAAGAAATTTGTGCCCTTCAAGGACTGAATATGGACTGAATGTGCCCGAGGAAGGTGCTCTATTGACAGACACAACACGTCAGGAAAATTAATCCACCAACACCAGAGGTTGATGTCCAAAAAGGAGACAGAGGAGTCCCGTTGCTTTATTCGAATACAGGGAGAGGCCATGGGGCATTCCCCTGGGGTCTCTCCAATTTCTGGAGGACTCAGCCTCCTTTTTATCCTAATTTCTTGCATTTTCCCTCTCTCTTTCCCCATTGGCTGAGGTACTTCAGAGGTACAGATTTCCGAGAACGCCTAATTCCTAAGATTCCCTTCTAATGTATACCCCCCTTGCCTTTTTTTAAATTCCTATGGAATTTATGGTTCTCCTCATTGTTTCTTTCATCTTTTGATATTCAGTTTCATTTATTAGCAGATCTACAGTTCGTTGACACAGACAAATCTCTCTTTCCATTCATGGATCAGTGGAACCCTTCCCATTGTTTCTTTTATCTCTCAGTGCTGGTTTTTATCTACCAGCGGGCCCACAGCTCATTTGTAAAGACAAGTCCCTCATTCCTTTCAACACTAAGGGCCCGGCTGTGTTATTAATTAGTAATTTTCTCTCAGTTATTGAGCTGCAGCTGCAGTTATCCCCAGTACTGAGGGTTTTCTGTGTTCCGAGGCACGGGGCTGGTCCCAGCTGGCTCCGGGCAGGCTCTGGGTGCTTCCCTGGCAATGGAGGAGCATCAGTTCAGCCCCAGGAGATCCGTTCGGACCCTCGTGGCCCCGAGCCGGGTCCGGCACCACCCGGGGCTGCAGGAGCTGGGGGTGACATTCCAGAGTCACCTGGAGCAGGCCGTGTTCCATGGGAACAGCTCATCCCAGGATCTGGATGGGAGTCGAAGGCTCGGCCTAGCTCCCTGCTTCCATTTGGAATTAGAACTGGACCTGGAGCTGAGAGAGCTGCAGGGAGGAGGAAAAGCCTCGGCAGCTTCTCCCTGATTTCCAGCCCTGCTCCCTGTGTGAAGTGAGGGCAACCACGGGCTTGGAACTGGAAATGATGTTCCAGAGTCACCTGGAGCAGGCCGTGTTCCAGGGGATCTGGGAACTGCTCATCCCGGGATCTGGACGGGAGTCACGGGCTCGGCCTCGCTCTCCGGTTCTGTTTGGAATCAGAACTGGACCTGGAGCTGAGAGAGCTGCAGGGAGGAGGAAGAGCCTCGGCAGCTTCTCCCTGAATTCCAGCCCTGCTCCCTGTGTGAAGTGAGGGCAACCACGGGCTTGGAACTGGAAATGATGTTCCAGAGTCACCTGGAGCAGGCCGTGTTCCAGGGGATCTGGGAACTGCTCATCCCGGGATCTGGACGGGAGTCACGGGCTCGGCCTCGCTCTCCGGTTCTGTTTGGAATCAGAACTGGACCTGGAGCTGAGAGAGCTGCAGGGAGGAGGAAGAGCCTCGGCAGCTTCTCCCTGATTTCCAGCCCTGCTCCCTGTGTGAAGTGAGGGCAACCACAGGCTTGGAACTGGAAATTCATCCAAAGGAATCCCAGATCCCGGGCAGGCTCAAGGCTGCCCCTCCGTGCCCTGCTTCCCCTCTCAGCCCCGCAGCTGAACCCTTTTCTCACAAGAACTGTTTAATATGAGCGGTTTTCCATTTAAAAAATGAGCCCAGAATCCAAGGGAATGTTCCTTCTGTGGCTCAGAGGTCACAGAATTCAATGAGAAACTGCCCAGCGCTGCAGGAGGGAGCTGGGCTGTGCTCAGAGCCCTCGCAAGGTGCCTCAGACATCCCTTCCCGCAGACCTGGGAGCAGTGGAGGGGAGCCCAGGAGGGAACGTGGCCACCCCGGCTGTTCCTGAGAGCCTCTTCCCAAGGGATGCATTCCCAACGCCCTGCAGCGGGAGGAGGGACCGGCAGCGCCCAGCTGGGGCTGCCCCTGCTCCGTCACTCCACGGAGAGCCCGAGGCCTTTGTGTTTTTATTGCAGCCAAGAAGCCTTTGAGTGCGAGGGCCGTTTGCACTTCCAGAGCTGAAAATAAATCCGTTTGGAAGAATTCTTCTCCCTCTCTGGCCTGAGCCCCTGAGCAGAGAGCTCTGGTAGCTCGAAACTTCTGAAATTGCTTTGAAAATGAGGCCAGGATTAATACAAAGCAGCAGAAGCCTCGGGAGGAAAATGTGACATTAATCTGCGGCTGCGTCACACTCTGATTTCATCACCGCAGCGTCTGGAAGGGTTTGGGAGTTAAAATGAAATAGTGGATGTAAAACTTGGCCTCTGCGTCGTGGATTCAAGGGCGAGATCAAATCATGTCCCTGATGCCTTAGGATTTTAGCTTTATATTTTCATCTGTAATCCTGCAGTTCTTTAGTGTGTAACTCTGAGCTCCACACAGAGTGTGAGCAACTGCTTTTCCCATTTGGGTCAGACACAGCAATTCCTCTCCAGGCCTGGGAATCAAGGACACCTCACTGCCTCAGGCCCCGAGAAATGGAAACAAAAGTGAGTTGGGGGGAGCAAACTGAGAGAATGGGACTGCACTGCCTGAAGCTGGAATTGCACAATGAACCTCTGATTGCAAATGGACAGAACTTCTATCTGTCCCAAAAACGTGTGGCTGTGTCCATCCTGGGTGCAGTCTCTGCCCACGAGACTCCTGCACTGCCCAAGGTGCGCCCTGGGAAGGCCTTTCCATAAATCCCTGCCCTTTATCCTGAACTCTGCCCAGCCTCTGCTCCAGGGCAGCCTCTCCAAGGCATCATCCCGGCCGCTGCCACTTCCAGGCCTCTGCAGGCAAATCAACCTGAGTCCATTCAGCACTAAATAAAATCTCTGCTGGAAAGGCTCAGCCGAGGTCTGGGAGACCTGGGGCTGTCCGGGCTGGCGCTTTCAGTTTAGTGCTTGTCAGGTGTTAACATGAATAAGTTATGGGAAGGATGACGTGGTTCTGACCCTTGAACTCCACCCCTGCTCACAAATATCTCTGTGCCGGGCGTGTCTTTTCCATGGCAGTCAGGGGAATTGATGGGAAATGGGTCAAAAGCAAAGATCAGAAGGAAAAGTAGTGCATCAAAATAAAATAATCACAAAGTTCCAGAGCGGTTTGGGCTGGAAGGGAACTGAAATCCCACCCAGTGCCACCCCTGCCGTGGACAGGGACACTTCCCGCTGTCCAGGGTGCTCCAGCCCGGCCTTGGGCACTTCAAGGGATCCAGGGGCAGCCACAGCTGCTCTGGGAATTCCATCCCAGCCCCTCCCGACCTTCACAGGGAACAATTCCATCCCAATATCCCACCTAACCCTGTCCTTCCATGTTTAAACCCTTTCTCCGTTGTCCTCTCACTCCATTCCTTGTCCAAAGTCTCTCTCCACCATTCCTGCATCTCCTTCAGGCCACAATTAGGTCACCTCCAAGTTTCTCTCCTCCAGGCTGAACATTCCCAACTCTCCCAGCCTCTGGATGACTTTGAACGATTCCTCTGGAATATGGATGGTCAGAACCCCCCGTGCAGTCCCCAGCCTTCCTTAGCTATTGACTGAGCAGCTGAATCTATGATTTCTTTTCCTTCTGACTGATTTTTCCCATTTTTCTCACTCAGGTTGCTGTGGCTGCTCTCGTTAGCCACAGGGCTCCAGGACATGGATTAATTACCCCAGGCAGGGCCAAGCCCGTGGAGCTGGAACTCCAGGGGTGTAAATCAGCACAGCTGAGGACGTTGGCCGATTTTCGGAAGCGCAGCCGTGGCCCAGAGCGTCTGCTGCAGATCCAGAGGGTTCAGCGAGCCCTGACTTTCAGCCTCTCCTCATCGTGGTTCCAGAGTGGAGAGCAGAGAAATCCAGGCTGCCTGGACCTCTGCGTTCCTCCCACACAAATATTGTCTCATTGAGGAAGCGAGGGGTGATAACATCTCCGAACTCCAGCCAGGCCTCGTCTTTGAAGGAGCTCTTAGCCCTGACTCTTTTTATGATAAGCTTGGACAAGCTCCAGAAACACTTAATTAATTGGCTTCCTTGGAATCGGCAGGATTCCTGTGCGTCCTGAGCTGAGTTTCTCTTTGGAGCAGGGCAATGACGTCCTGAAGGAACATTTCCTTCCCCCAGGGGCTGCGGGAGCTCGGTGACCTCCTGCTTTATCCGGAGGATTTTGAGTTTCCCAGATGGTCCTTCCAGCAGGACTCGTCCGGGACACGGAGGGGTTGGGATCACTCGGGATGCAAAGGCAGCCCTCCGAGGCTGCTGGGGCTCTGCAGCGGATTCCCAGAGCAGCTGGGGCTGCCCCGGATCCCTGGAAGTGCCCGGGGCCAGCCTGGGTGGGATTTGGAGCAGCCTGGGACAGTGGGACGTGTCCCTGCCCAGGGGATCATTTTCAGGTTCTTCCAATCCAAACGTTCCAAAATTCTCAGATTTGGTAGAACCGTGGAGCTGTTAGTGGTTAATAAAACCACTTTAGTTTATAGGAGGAAGATGCTGCACGTCTCCCTCCTTTCCACGTTTTATTTTAATTTTATTTATCCATGTTTTATTTAAATTGCATTTACCTGTAGCTGGGATAGCCTAAAACACCTGTGTGAGCCTTAGCAGGTGGCCCTTCCACTCAGACGCGATCCTGTGCCCTCACATCCTGTAAATCATCCATGATTATGACAAATAAACTTTATTATGACCAATAAAATGGGATTTTGTGGGTGCTCCTACACAGTTGGATGCACTAAAACTCTCCGCTCCACATTCCCAGGGCTTCCACACTCCCTAAACACTCAAATCCTGGGTTTGTCTGAACTGGCAAAGCTCTGACCTCCCCTAAATTGGGCTGGGGAGGAACTGGGGCTAAAAAAAAAACCCCTTGAAATTATTTGGGGAACACAGATAAAAAAATGAGAATGAGGGACCTGCAGGCAACGCCCAAACCCTGCACGGGGAAGAATTTCCGTGCGAATTTTGGGAGATAAAAGCGGCGAGCGCTGGGGAGATCTGAATTTAGTTCAGGGAGATATTCCGAGTGCTGGGATGTGCTCGGTGTAATTATTAACGGCCCGGTGAAGTGTTTGATGTTCTTCCTCGCCCAGTTATCGGCGTGTTCAACATCCGCGGCTCTCGTTGTGCTTTGTGCAACTTTCATGCTCCATAAAACGCCTGGTGAGCGCCGGGGGGGTTAATCAGGGTGTTTGCACCGGGGCATGGTTCTACAGCTCCTTCGTGTTTAAAAAAATAACCAACATGGAATAGACTTGCTCTAGCTGAAAAAAAATTATGGAATAAACTTGCTTTAGCTGAAAAAAATGATGGAATAAACTTGCTTCCACAGGAGGAGAGGAAGCAGCTGCTTGTTGTTTGAGAAAAGAGCATGAAATAATTTAAAAAAAAAAAAAAGGAGGAAAGCAGCTCTGATTTAGAGTCGGATTGGACCAGCATCAAAATGAATGCAGGGATTGGGTTTTCTTTAAGTGAACGAGGGAAGGTTTGCGGCGAGCAGGGACCCATCCACACAGGGATCCCCCTGAGGAGCAGGAGCAGGTCCCAGTTAACTTTTCATGGAGAGCGGGAATTTAAATCCATGGATGTCCTCGTTCAGCACCGGCAGCTGCTAAATGGGGGATAAATGGGAATTTGTCACCTTTTGAGCTCCCCATTGACCGAAGGAGCTGCGGAAGAGCCTCCGCAAGGGCTGAGCAGGAGGGAGCTCCTGGTTTAGATTATCACAGCGATTTTATGGACCAGTGGAACGCAAAACGTCCTCATTCCTCATCCCTGCTACTCCGCGGAGTAAATCAATGCACAATGATGGCAGCAATTGAACCCCGTCTCCCATGGATCGGTGTCCTCTTATTAAATGGGCACCAGCTGAAAACCCGGCAGCAGCCGAGGGCAGAAAATCCTCTTGTCTCAGGGTTGGTGGGCCCAAAACCGCTGGGAACCCCGAGATGTGAATTTAGGATTCTTGTTTGGTGTAAATATTTGTGACAGGGTTTATTTTTTTTTCCAATGGATTTGTTCAGGGAGCCTCTGGGTGTGGCACTCAGGGCGCTGCTTAAAAAGGTGGGGTTTGGGCAAAGGTCGGGTTTGATCCTGGAGGTTTTTCCCAGCCTTGGCAATTCTGGGAGATCCAAGCGTCAGTGGGAAGAGTTTTAGTGCAGGATAAGGAGTTGTAATGCAAGATAAGGAGTTGTCATACAAGATAAGGGGTTTTAATGCGAGATAAGGGTTTCTCCTAATGAAGAAAAAAGCTGTGGGAGAGCGGCTGGAGTCAGGAGGAGAGAAGGGAAAGGGCTCTTGGGGTGCCCAAGGAGACGCCAGGATAAAAAGAAAAAACCCAACAGTTTCAGGTCTAAATGCTGAAGTTCAACTGTGCTGAAATAATTTGGGGTAATATAATGCCTGGAAAATAAGAAATAATTTGATTTAATTCCTGGCTATAATTTGATTTTCAGCATTTCCATCAAGCAACTTCTGTGTTCAGCTGCCCCTGCTAGGCTTCGATTCCCCGTTTTCCCCCTGCCCTGTAAATACACAGAAATGCACCGAGCCTTTGTTTGGAACACGTTGTTTGATAAATATCCCTGCTGGATCTACCAGCACTTCCAGGAGGCTCCAATTAGCAGCAGGAGCAGGGCCTGGATCAATGAAGGCAGAGCTGACACCCTGAGGTGCTGTGTCTCAGAGGGGCAGAGCTGGGAGCAAAATCTGCCAGCCAAGTTTGGGGTTGAGGGCATATTTCAGCGAGGAACTGCCCAGTTTGGGGGATTCCAGCTGGAGCAGGAGCTGAGCTGCCTCTGGTTAAATATTCTCCACTGCAGGGAATTTGTTCTCCTTTTCAAATTCCTTTTGGAATGAAAATTGCTGGGGGAAGTTGTCTAATTTGTCCGCCTCTCCAAATCCTGCTGTTTCTCCATGCAAACAAAGCCTGGCTTTGTATTTTTGCCTTTACCAGAGGAACTGCTCAGTCTCTTTAACGAAAAAAAACAAGGGGAAAAAAGCCAACAAAGTGACAAAATTCCCAATTTGTGATTTCTGTGGCTCGCAGCCACCAGCACTTGCCTCAAAGCATCCCAAAGGCCCAGCTCATCCCGGAGGCTCAGCCTCCATCCCCCCGCCAAGCAGGAGTGACTTTCCCCTGCTTTCCTGCAGACAAAGGGGTTGTTGTCTTCCGCAGCAGATTTGGGATGGCTGAGCTGGCGTTGGGAAATTGGGATTATTGGATGCACGCGGCTTCTCCAGACTGCTGCGTTTGGTGACACCCGCTTTAATTTCATTGACGTTCGCTCGTTTGTGCTGTAATTAAAAGGTTCTCGCAGCCTGAACGCCGCCTTTACCTGCTGAAACCCCAGGTTTTCCCAGGGATTTGCAGGTGGATGTTTAACCAACAACTGGATTTATAGCCATGATGGTGTAAAAGAACAGAATTTGAGGGGGGGAGGCGGACGGGATTTCACAGGCTGAGCATGGGCTGGCTCAGCTTTGCCCAGGAATGGTGACAAATCTCCGGATTGCCTGGAAGGGAGGGGAGAGCTCTTGGGGGAGAACTTTTGGGGAGAACTTTTGGGGAGAACTCTTGGGGAGAACTCTTGGGGGAGAACTTTTTGGGGGAGAACTCTTGGAGGAGAAGTTTTGAGGGAGAACTTTTGGGGCAGAACTCTTAGGTGGAGAACTTTTGGGGGAGAACTCTTGGGGGAGAACTTTTGGAGGAGAACTTTTGGGGAGAACTTTTTGGGGAGAATTCTTGGAGGAGAACTTTTGGGGGAGAACTCTTGGGGGAGAACT